>DWDX01005628.1:0-10354 GCA_018245675.1 Agara michaeli | reverse complement strand
GCTTTCCTTCAATAAATAAATTATTTTGTTACACTTTTTTTATTTTCATATTATTATCATTACTATTTTGGACACGCAGGCGAAGCCGGGGTTAACAACTAGTATTAGATAATTGTGTTATATCTCCAACCAGAAACGGCGATGTTGCAGGCGGACTAACCTTCGAAGTTCCTAGTAGGTATATCGATAGCTGATGGTTTTAGTTTACGTTGGCAACATTGAATGCTCACTAATAGGTAGCCGATCAGCGAACGTACCTGCTTTAATCTTACAAAATAACAACGTATTTCCTAGTTAGATCGTAATTGAGCAAATTTATGTAAAGAACAAGAGACATTTACAACATCATTTACATTAAACTGAGTTTTAAATAGAATACAACCCATTTTCAAAAAAAATATTGTTAGTAATATAATATTTTCCTATATACCTCTACATTAAAATTAAGTATCAATTAAATGAGAAATATAGAAACTGATAAAAAATACCTAAAATAGGTAGTACAATTGAAATAAACAATGATGAAACAAACACTGATAATTTAAAAGAAAAAATCTATGAATAAATATGCACATAATTAAGAATGCAAATATAACTTTAGTTATAGCACAGCCCTCTAGAGCTATAAGATGTCTACTTACCATAAAAACGTGGAAGTTAATTTAATAATGCAAAGAAATAGGTATGTCCATGTTATATTTTCAATGAAACCGCGTGTCATTCGAGACTCCGCCATTTTGCAAGGCGAACTGCTCGCGGCGGGAAAACTGACTTTGGCGCCAATTTCGCTGCGGCGACGTCTACAGCGCGGCCGTGTCGGATCGGAACCTTCTCGCTCACACACAAGTATAAGATGCAGACCTTCGCAATCCGATCGGATAACACCACGGGTGTCATTATAAATTCCTTTAATTATACCATTTTTAGTGCGCTTTATAGTAGCGACGGGAACGTGGCCGTATTAAAGAAGCGTCGCGGATTCTCAACCTTGAGTTTATCACGACCGATCAAACTGGATCCCCCTTCCATGAATGAGTGCATTCGACAAAAGTTCAAGTGTAGCTGGTTGATGACATAAGAAATACGGGATTACTGGCCGATATTATCTAGATGATACGTACATAAATAAAAAAAAGTTACCTTAGGCAGAACGTGTTGAAGCAGCGCTCCGGCTTTTCTTTTTGCGGCCATCTTGGATTCGCAGTCACACAGCACTTATGTCTTTGGTTTCAATTTGCGTTCGTTACGTACGAAATTCAGTTCTTTGAACCCATTTCGTAGTGGGAGGTGGTTGAATCAAATTTCTATGGAATTAAAATGTGTTCTGTTTGTTACTCACTCGTATTACTTCGATTTCGAGGTCGTGCATGTCAGGAATGGACTCTCGTTACTCTTAATAACAAAGTAACCTAAAAACAATTACGTTCAAACTAATATAAGAAAAAACTACACAATTACCTATCGCTAACTAAACAGCTTCATCATAACATTATTATTTTCGATTGCTCTAGAACATTCAATGAAAATCATCACGGCATGAAAAATCAAGATTGAATAAAAACCATTTTGAATTTAGATTTTCCATTATTAATCTGTGATCTGTGTTGCTACACAGGTTATAATCGTCGATTTTACACCTATTTTGGTCATACCTACATTACATAATATCTGGCACAACATAAAATTAACTAATCGATTGAATTTATTTATACCTCATCTGTCTACATAATGTAAATTTAAAAAGTATGTTGTCTATGGTTACAGCCTGATTAAGCACGCGTACAAAAACTTACGACAACATTAAAATTAAGTTTGGTTTTGTCCCAAATAAATAAATATATACTTGTGAGTGTTGGATAACCTCAACGAAAACTCATGAAATTATACAGGGACAGCGACTTATGTAATTTAGCATATGTTGATGTGTAGAATTTTTTTATAATTTTACGAAAAACATTACAATCAAGTACCAGGGCCACATAATATGAACAAAACTGCAACAGAGCAACTTACACCTTAATACGTAATCAGAGACAAAAATATTTGGAACTAGTGTTCGCCAAAAAACCAACAAGCGCGAGAAAAATAAAAGATTCAGCGAAAATAAACGATGAACAACAGTGAAGTACCAGGCGAGCATAATGTAAATAGCAATGTAGGGGCACGCCGGACCACGTTGCGTCAGGTCAGTCATTGCCTGATACGTTTCATTTTCGAAAGCCTACTTTTTGTTGAGGGTGCATTGCCCACTCGCACCCCTATTTGCACAATACTTTTCAATGAGCCGGTATATTGTTTGCGAGCGCTGCGAACTAATGTACACGAGCTTTCTATTTATTCGGAATAGAAATGGGGTGATTACTGGCTGAAATGTTTTTGTTAACTGTTCGGCGCTAATTTTGACAGCAGTTCATTCCGACCGGCCATTCCAGATGATGGACGCTTTTAATAACGGCTGGTATACCGATAACTTTCAGTTTTAATAGCCCGACAATTATCTAAGCAACAATACTTCGAAACGTATAACTGTTACATTTTGTAATGTCAGCATCGCTGCGCGTGGTTTTCGGTAACTGTAGAAAAATCAACATCCCAGCAAAGACAGTGCGGCCTTTGTTAATAACGATATCAAATATACGTACATGCAGTCACTATTACTCGTAGGGATAAGCAGAAAATAACGATTTGTTTTGCGTTTTCTGCGTTCAATGCAGTCCTACAGGCTTGAATGTAAGACATACTCTTCAACTGGCTTTCCTTAGTACGTCTGCTATTCGATTAACGATGAAAATACCACGATGTAGATCCGATAGAGTTAGAACAACGTATCTCAGAGCCGATATATAAAACGACTCTCCTTTTCCATCCACACCGGTGTCAGCTCCAGAATTGACAAGTGCTTTGTTTAATTTTATATTTAGCTGGAAAATAAAAACGTGAGCTGTCTTATTCCACGTAATCGTTCAATCTGAGCGAACGACAATCAAGTGTGTATGCATCTTGATTTCTAAATAGATTTTCAACTGTGCACGTCGATAGACGCCTACTATGTCGCCTACTGCGTCTCTACTATGACTGTGAGGGGAAGACCGGGTAGAAAGTACGTTTTATTACGTTAAGAGAGTAGCGATCGAGAAAGCAGCAGTCACAAGTGGCCGAAGTACAATTTGAACCTAGATCCCTGCAATGGAAGACCAAAATCCAAATCACTACACTATCACCCAGATTGAGCGTATTATTGAATTAAAAACAAATTATACTATATTAATCATATTCGGACTGTACTTTTTATTATGTAAATGTTTTCTTATTATTGTGTACATAATGGTGGCTTGTTTTGATATATCTTTAAAGCAAAAGATAGAAATAGCAAAAGATATAATCGCTATCGGAACACGGCACCTTTGCGGCGGTTTCTTATTTAATTAGTAATTCATACGAATGCAACAGACTACGTATTTCATTTTTTATCTCTGTCTTATTAACTCGCAATATTCATTGCGTACAGCTAAACGACTAACATTCGGAGTAGCGGATAAAAAACGCACAACAAAACACGCAAAATAGTAGAGAACCGTAGATAACGCATGCACAGACGCGCCGTCTTCCTGTGCGCCTAATTAAAGCCTTTAAACGCACCAATTAGCACAGATAAAAAATGGATCGAAAGTAACTGCGCGGGTGAACCGTACGCTCTAGGTAAAAAAAAAAAATAACAGGCGCGCACGGCGACCGCGAGGCTTTTGAGGAGATTAAATCGCGGAGGGCTCCCGTTCCCGTGCCGCGGTAACCTCGGCCGATTGCCATCTCGGGCGCACTTTTTGCGCCCGCCCGCTCGAAACTGCGTAGAATTAGCTGCGTCAAACCGAGCACGCGGAATACCTAACGTTAGAGTGGCGGAGGCGACTTGTTTTAGGCGTTTGCCGCTCAGCAAAACGCGGTCTACGCGACTTGTCATATTCAGCGATGAAGATATAGGTACAAATATTATTATTATAGCGCTGTGGGAGTTAAACGTAACTGGTGAAATGTGGGGGTGTACTGCACTCCTCTGCCTACCCCTTAGGGGATTACAGGCGTGATGTTACGTATTATTATTATAGCACTCCGAAACCGGCGTGTAAGCATGAGTGATGAATGTTGACGAAGCGCATCAGGTTTGCACGGACAGAGATATTTGGCACTCGAGCTTTCTCCCTACCCCGTTAGGGACCTGGCGTGATGGTACATACATATTATAGCAGCGTAAAATCATGATTTACATGACTGTAAGTAATATTCCCACACTACACTCAAAGTGCGCTAGACAAGGCTTAAGACTTCATTATGGGAGAAGCCTCAAGACCAATAGTGGAATAATCAAGTGTCAAAAATTAGTTGGAAAACAAAAAATGTTATTTGCGCATTGAAGGTTTTTTCTTATTATAATTCACTAGCCAACCTCGCTACTCGCTGAGGGCAGTACAGCAGCCTTATCAAGTGGTTTTAATACTCACGTTGTTCTGAATACAGCCGCGTTTTGGGCAGCCAAGCAAAGTGCGCAGTGTTATATTGACATTTTAATCCATATAAACTAGTCCTCGGGCCCTTTTTCACTTAACCCTCACATTTCAACCCTTTTAACGCTATCCATAACAAGATGAGTCAGTTGCTTCATATATGTACTTAGCATTGGTTTCACCGAAAGTTATTAGCCGATTCAGCAATCTATACTGAAACATCGGATTCGAACTCATTAACTCCGACTCAGTATTCAGGTTCCCTGACCACTGTACCACCGGGCCGGTCAAATGAATGCTTAGCTCATTACAATCATATATCATTAAGCAACAACAGTAACTTAATCACTTGTCGTTTATCCGGCAAATATGGTAAGATTGAAAGCTATTTTCTTCTTGTCTTTGTCCTAAGAATGTACCAGGCCATCATAAGCTGAATACAATTGGCAAGATACGACGCGACTGGCAAGATATCCGTTTAAGCGGTCAAACGCCAAAACAGTAATTTTTTTGACGCAAGACGTTTTCTGAAAATTGGCCGGAATATTCTGAGTCCAAAGGATGCTGAGGCTGAATCCAAAGGATCCGTTAGTATGAGTAAGTTTTTCCAAAATAGACTTGCAAAGGAGAGAGAGCAGTGTAAGGGACACCATTGATTCACAATCACAACTAAATACTATCCTGTGTAAACAATGTTAGAGTTACTCTACAGCAGAAGAGTTTGACTAGCGTTGTAGTCGAGTGGTTAGAGACACTGTCTGCAATACCAGCGGTCGCGGTTTCGATTCCCGTCCAGGCCGAACATTTGTGTGATGAGCACATTTATTTGTTGTGTCTGGGTATAATAGAAATATCTATGTATATATGGATGTATATCAGAAGTCCGCTTATCATTGGACATGCATTCAATTGCCTAATTTGGAATCAGATAGCGGTATGCGTAATTGTACCAGATATTGTTATTATTGTTATTATTCACAAACCCGTGAACGTATGAGAAACGTTACATAGGAACTTCTATCTTAAGTCGAAACATTGCATGTAAAGAATATTTCGCCCCAAGACGTTGCACAGCGAAACGCAGCGGCAGATGTGTGCGGCGGTAATGGCGCCCGTTTCGTGCGGTCACTGCACTGACCGTTATTTTCTTTTCGCGATAACAGCGACGCCGCTTTACGGCTTTGGACACGACACGACGTTTTCCATCAGAACGCAACTTTACAAACTCTGCAAACTGCTGTGGAACAAATGGCTAATTCCAACCCATTGTCGTGTAATGGAATCGGTAACAGAACTGGGTCGGGTACTCGGTGACTCCAGGTACTGCTGGCCGTAGCTCCATTCACCAGTAGAGCAACAACTGTCTCAGAGGACAGGATAGAAACCTACAACATTGAAATGGCGATCCGCAATAGATGCCTCGATTATAGGAGGATTGATAAACTAAACGAAACAACAATGATGAGTGGAGAAAAGGGAAAAAACAAAACAACTTTTAAATACAGCTACAATTCGCCAAAAATAACTTAAACTAAAATAGACACGGACAGTATCTTGAGTAGGATAGACAGAATTGGATTGGCCAGTATTGAAATAACGAATTTGTTTACATTTGAAAGAGGTAGATTTTACAATATTTACCGGCTCGGAACGACCAATTGGTCCTTCAAGCCGGATAACAAAAAATAGTAAGTTACATAAAAATAAAGGTTTTTTATCTGTAGCTAAAATAAATTTGTACTTCAGAGACAAGGAGAATTACAATTTTTACCTACGTCATACCCACACCTATTTTCAAAATGAAGAACTTAGAACCTTATTTAAACTATAAAACAGATTTGACGAATGAACTGTCGAAGGACTAAAATTGAATAATATTGGTAAAATCAAAAAACAAAAATGCGTTTTCTATACTTCTATACTAATATTATAAAGAGGAAAGATTTGTGTGTTTGTGTGTACGTAACGAATAGACTCAAAAACTACTGGACTGATTTCAAAAATTCTTTCACCACTTGACTAGTGACACGTGACTAGCTATTGCCCGTGACTTCGGCCGCGGGGAATACTGTCTCTTGCAATAAAAGTATCCTAGGAAATTAAAAAGCTGGCCAAAGTCACTATTCCACTCGGACGAAGTCGCGGACAAAAGCTAGTTTAAGATAAATACCTAAAAGGCATGTGAACCTTAAAGGCTGTTGGTCGAAATTTATTACAACATTCAAAATTACCGTAGGTCTCTTCACGCTTTACAACAAAAGTTTTGTATCACTTTCTATATATCTACTAGTAGAGTCAATATGCAATTATGGAAATTGTTTGTTTTGAAACGTCAATCATGTTTTAATACAATAAAACGTGTGCGCCTAAAAATCTAAACGCATTGAGACAAATATCTCAACGAAACATCGGAAAAGCGGAAGGTAATTGAAAAACAAAGATTTATTGGTTTTATTCTTACTGTATTTATCCATAAGTGGACGTGGAAGTGTGTGGAAGATCCATTGCCTCCATTCACAAATACAGTTTGTCAATCTCACGAGGACACGTGCTGTTAACCTTATAATAAAGACCATAAGAATGTAATTCGTGTAACGCACGGGTCTTATTAAAATGAAGCACCTGTTTAAAGAGAGAGTACAGTTAAAGAATCAGATATAATAATAGACTTGGTCGCGAAACGACTTGATAACTTGTTATTGTATTAAGAGGACGTTTCAAAATCCCATAGGACACTTAGCGAGGGTTATTTTATAACATGAGAAACATCAGCAAAGGTATTCAAAAAGAATATCAATGTAGAGTTCGTATTTACAGTTAATGTAGTGTTGACTACTGCATTAATCTTCTTCCTCTTCCTTTTCTTTTCTGTTGTTTATGTGAAGAGAGAAAGGAGTAGGCAGCAGTCACAAGTGGTAGCTTCCGCCAATGGATATATGCAGCCAAAGTCCTATAGAGATGCGGTAATAGGGCTGTTAGTGCGAATTCAGTTAGTAACAGGTGTTAATGAGAATTAGCTGTTTTGTATTCGTTAGTAACAGGAGTGAAGGATCGGCTGTCCTCTCTCAACAAAGATGTCGTTAATATACATCTGTATTTTGCATCATAATAATTAAAAACTGCATTTAATCCACTCAGAATGTGAAATGTTAAGCTTAACATGATTAGCGCGTTTACCGGCCCACGACTATTGCGAATTGCAATGTTCCGTCCTATATTCTAAGTAGTTGACTGGCTTCGTGGTTAGAGAAGAGACCTTGACTGCAAAACCGGAGGTCGTGGATTCGACTCCCACCCGGAACGGACAATGTGTGATGAGCACATTCGTTCGTTCTATGCCTGCGTGTATTAAAAATATCTATATTAGTATTGTATCGTCTGTATAAAAGTATGTTTATCAGCTGTCCGGTTACCTTAACACAGACATTCAATTGCTTAATTTGGAATCAAATGTATAGGACTGTTACAGTTATTATTATTATTCAGAATTGTGTTATTTGCGCCACCACAGAATGGTTAACTTGTTTTATTTATAAGGCAATTCAAGGCATTCTTAACATTGTAAGATTTCCAGGAAAACACTTAGTACAATCTTCGTAAACTATAATCAGAAACAAGATAAAAATTTACTTCAGAAAAGTTGGATATTTTCAGTATTGAATTACCCATTGAAAGGTACACTATATAAAACATCATTATCAACGTTATTTCCGTCGTAATATTACACTAACGATAGTTTTACGAACGTGTAACGTAGGTAACTTTTGGGCCTAAAGAAAATATATCACACTCGAGAAAACGCGCCGTTTTTGAAAGCGAAAATGCAGCGGCCGAGCTGTGCAAGTCGATAGGTAGTCCGTTATCAGCGTAGTAAGGACCGTGAAGGATTTGATTAGTTCACCGCGCGCCTGCACTCCGAAATTACTTTCAAACTTCCACCGATACACTAAACTTCAGCCGAATTCTGCGCTCCTAGTATCAAAGTGCAAATTTATAGATACAATATTATTTATTATGTTGCTCACAAGCTGGGTTGTTTATTTAAATTTTCCGTTTCTAAAATCTAATTCACGACGACTTGCCGTAAAAACGAAAACAAGAGATTCACACGCAGAGGAAAATGCAGTTAACAAGAGTATAGACACCGTCCGAAAATTTCATAAATTCAACAATTGAAGCTCACTTTATAATTGGAAACGAACCAAAAACAAGAAGGCTAATTCAATTAAAAAAACAACCATAATTTGCCGCTACTATCGAATATATAATTGATAAGAAAATCACGAAACGCAACGGCACAAAGAAACTAGAGAACCTTCGAGCCGGCAATCTTTATTTCGCTTGAAAAATACCAGGAAATTACTTGAGTGTGCCAGCGTCTAAACAAGTAGCCGGTTGAACTAGTGAATTTATTAAAACACAATGCCTTTTTCTTGCTCGGACTGGCGTGACAAAGAAAACTTAGGCACACGGCAGCCTCATCGATGGGTTAATTGCAATTTTTTTTGCCGTCACTAATGCCAAGGCCCACTTACTCATCGCGAGTTCCTATGTCCATTCCTGACTTATGCAAAGATTGCACTAGTAAAAAGTGGTATGCCGGGAAGTTAGCACTTCGAGTTTAATAGCGAGACGTTCTCATCGAAATCGAGGCACTACGGACAAACCTTTTAGGTTCACTCCGGGCTGTTTAGGCCGCTTTTTGTCCGTCAGCAGATCGAGTTTCGCGAGCAAGTTGCGGTGTATCGCGCGACGTACGTCCGTGCAGCGCGGCAGCCGAACGCACACTGGCCGGAGTGCGTTCGGTAATGTGGCACGCTTGTCCGGCCGCCCCCTGCCGCCCCCCGACCCCATACCGAAATGCATCAATGACACTTGAAACACACGCACATTTGTAACGCGGGGACAATCGATGGGGAAAAAAAATGTACGTAGCGGACGCGCGGTGATTTCTGTTAGCGACTTTTAGCCGAATTAGTTATATTCGCAACGTATCAGAATCACATGTGTGTGCGAATCGTTCTCAATACAATCAAGGTACGTGCGTTGTATATGCACACAACACATACACGGGTATGTATGTATAAAAATTCGCACGGCCTATGTGTGCCCGACTGTTTGACAGAGACAAAGCATACACCAAACATACACATAACATAGGTGTGAGTATAGATAGAATTAGTTATCTCTTTTCTATTTGCAAGCCAAAATAAAAATATTCCTAATTTAAAATAAACAATGCGGGGAATTAAAAAAGCATTATTGCATACTCTATCTTACTGACCAAAGTTATGAACTACCGACTTAATTGCCTGCAAACTCTACTTGGTACCATAATTTCGAATAATGTACGATTTTAATACATATCATTTTGTGTTTATTAAAGCACAACGCTTCCTTCAAGCGTCTTGTTTAATGGTACACTGACCGCTAAGCCATAGGTCGTGGGTTCGATTCTCAATCGCATAGAGCATTTTTATTACGCCCAGAAAGATAACAAAGAATGGTGCTCATCACACAAACGTTTGTCCCGCGTGGGAATTGAACCCGCGGACAAATGCATAGGTATATTACCATAGTAAGCGTTCCTATTTCAAATTATATATGTAGTTTTTGCTGTCTATTGAAAATGTTTTATATCAAGTGTTGAATAGCAGCTGGCTACTAACATTAAAAAAATGCACTTATTACTAATTCCAGGAAACATGGAACCTGATAGTATATCTAAATCACTACATAGCACAAAACAATGGCGCTTTCCGCTCCCCGTCTCTATGTACGCTTAGATCTTTAAAACTACGCAACGGATTTTGATGCGGTTTTCTTTAATAGATAGAGCGATTCAAGAGGAAGGT
>DWDX01005627.1:0-10355 GCA_018245675.1 Agara michaeli | reverse complement strand
TAGCCATGGATTTGCGTTGCGTCGTTGAATAAAGTTAAGTGGGCGATAAAACTTTGGAAGGGAACGGGAAATGTTGGACCTTGAAACAAAATGTATTGAAGGACCTTTAGAAATAAATTAATTGGAAAACAATTCTGCTAACAATTGAACGTAAAATTTCCAAATAATGTAATACCACTAATATTTCTATCATGTGACACTTTTGAAAATCGATTTTAAAAACTGCAATATTTTGAAGTTATTCATTTAAAATTTTCATGTGTCTTACTTTTATTTATTTTTTGATATGGCAACGAACGGGGAATGGTACTTTATGTCTTTATCGTATTACTTGTGCATGTACCAACATGTTTCAACTTGTTACGTCATCAATAATTAGCGATACACTGTAGTTCTGAAACGGCTTTTTTCCAGAATTAGTGCAGTTAGTTAATGAATACCTTATTACTACTGGAGAATAATGTTTCGATAGAGAATTGTGTGTATGTGTATAGAGGATACACTGAATCACGGGAATTGTCTTCAAAATCAGACAGAAGCTGTTCTATTGTAACTACGTATCTTTTAAACTACCTACATTATTACACTTTATAGGCTTTGCTCGGGGAAGTACCGCCGCCACACCTATTTCTACCGAGAAGCAATTGTTATTCCAAAACTTGCGTTTCGGCTGAAGGGTGTGGATACCGGTCAATGGGTATACTAGAGGTTACCATCTCAGTCCTCAAGAGTAGCAACGCATCTGTGACGGACAGAACCATACCTACAGCCCTAAATGTTAGTTGCAATGTCCATGGATGGCTGCAGCCACTTATGACTGTTGCCTGCTCGTGTGCATAAAAAGGGTGGGGGTGGGGGGTTATGTTGTTGGCCTTAATAAAACTTTCTTTCATTTCGTCTTTTACTTTTAATATGTTCAAATCAACCCCTAAAAGAGATAAGGCATGGAGGATTCCACGAGAATTGTTTAGATAACCGCCCGCAGGAAGACGCGGCTGAAGTACATTTTCATAAGCGCGGAGACAAGGAGGCAAAGTTTAAATTGCTCCCGGATTTATTACACTGCAGTCTGATTACTTCGACGACAGATGCCTCTTCGGAGCGCTTTAAAAATGTGATTTTATACTTTGCATCTGACGAAGTTTTTATAAGCTGCCTTCAGGGGATTTACTGGACTTGAAGTATTCGTCTCGCTAAGGGCGGCTGAACGGGCCTATTTTAGAGACAAGATAACCGTAAGCGGCGTGTATGAATGAAGAGAGTGTTGACTGTAGACGAAGCACGTCAGGTTTGTAAGGATAGAGATATTTGGCACTCGGTGCGTTTGCCTACCCCGTTAGGGACCTGGTGTGATGTTATGTTTGTAAGATATTGTAACGTCTGCATACGTCCATCTGTACACTAGCCTGACTTGACTGGCCTATTGGTTTAGTGGTAAACCACGACTGCTAGACCGGAGGTCGTGGATTCTAAATAGTCGAGTTGGATAGTCGAATGAGATAGCGTCTGCTTTTCTCTTTATTTACAACTCGGAACTTGGAATTATTGAAAATAAGAGCGAATAGGTACTATCTAGAATAAGCGTATTACTTCTTAGACTGAATCTCGCTTATATCAACGAGGCCGGAGTCAAACGCAAGCCTATTTAAAAAAATCCGTGTGTGAATTTAACCTAATATGATGTTATTATCGTTAAAAAATCCCATTTTTTTTGGTTCACACCTAAAACAGTATCAATATTTAGTTCACAAAACGATCAAAGTCGCGCAACGGCCCGTGTTTGATGTAATGTTTAATTAATACATGGGCTTAGTAACGACTCATTAAAACATGTTTATGGGCGCCACTGAAATAATGTAATGTTATATATCCTTTAATTAACTTTACCGTTTCATTACCGGGTCTTTTGTCTGTCTCTGAACACACTTGAGGCTTGTTTTAGTGTATATAAAAAGTGACAAGGACAAAAAAAATAGGCAGCACACACGTGACAATAGTAGAGACAGTGCTGTCTTTGAAAATTTTCGGAATAATATGCCTGTTGCATTAATACTGTTATTGTCAATCAATTCATTCAGTTCAATACACTGCTCTAGCAGAGATGAATAGCGCTCAGTCAATTTTTCATGTTGTCGTAATCTCTCAGCCAAATTACATATTTTATGCATACTTAATACCTAAAACATTCTTAAACTCGTAACATAGTTTTTGACGTATATACGTTTTAATTAACAGTATAAGGTCACGCACTTTGATCGAAATGCTCAATAAAAAGCAGTCTAGATTTGTAACGACGCCGTAAAACGGAATCTCGGGAACGGCGTATGGCGATAATGTCGCTCCGACGGTTTTAACTCGTGCATTACGTTCGCTCAGCTCCAACGGTGTGTGACTCTACACTGTTAGACTGCTAGAAAATGAATATTTGGTGCAAGATATATCATCATCTGGCCTCGTGGTGGGAGACCCTGGCGGCAAAGCCTGAGGTTTCCCACGACAAACGCTTGTGTGATGAGTGCATTTGTTTTTTCTGTGTCTGGATGTAATAAAAATATCTATATAAGCATTTTATTGTTGGTATATATGTATGTTTATCAGCTGTCCGATTAACATAACACAGGCATTCAATCCGATAGCCGTGTGTGGAATGGTCTCCAGTTTTTATTTTTATTATATTATTATCACGACCATTAAGACCCAGGGTACACTTGATTCTGCAACTTGCAACAAAAGCTTGATTGAGATAATAGTTAGCGAGGTTTGTTCGAGATTGTTCACTGTCCTCTCTTTGTCCTTTCTAAGCTCTGAATATTGGTAAAACGTAATTGCGTCAATATTTTAAATCGCTTAAAGCGGTAAGTTCTTGGACTATACCAGCGATTAACCGCTGCAGCGCTTACCCGTTCATTTCTAACGCAATTAGCGTATCAACTTGAAATAAAACCATCTTATTCGCCGCACGCGCATCACCTGTAAGGGCGGCAGCTGACGTGTTCGGTATTTTATTTACAGTTACAACCTCATGAACACACTTCAGCACCACAAACGGTGATAGCCTAGTGGTTTGAAATTCAGCGTCCCCCTCCAGGCGGTCTGGGTTAGATCTTGGCACGCACCTCTAATTTATTACGTGCGGTTTGTTAACCTACACACCTTAGAGATGTTATAAATGATGTAATATTTTCTGAGGTGTGTGAAGTCTACCAATCCGCACTTGGGCAGCGTGATGGACTATGACCTAAATCCCTCTCATTGTGAGAGGAGACCCCGTCCAGCAGTGGACCAACAATAGGGTAAAAAAAAACAAACACATATATACCTCAGCGTACGCGATGCTACTCTGCATGCTTGCGTTATAAATACATGTTAAAGTGCGCTAACGAACATTCGAAATGATCTGTCAATGACGCAGCTACCGCGTGTGCCTCCTACATAAACACAGTATTATTAGAAATGGAGCTAACCGAAATGTCGATACTTTTGGACGGGCGGCTGTCAATCCGAGTTCCTAGTTCGATTTATAATAAATTTCGACCTTCAAATTGTTTTCGGGTCTTAATGGAATTTATCATAATTGACAGTCCAAGCCGGTTGGTACCAGCGCTGTTTTGGATAGCTTTTTGATCTAATGTTCAGAGGCGCTGCTAAACTTGAGGCCGTGGGATGGATGGATGGGAATCCCAACCAGGACAAAGATTTGTTTGATGAGGACATTTGTTTGTTTTGTGTTCGGGTGTATTAAAAATATCTATTTAAATGTTACATAATGTGTGCAATGTACATATGTATGTATGTATGTATGACTATGTTTATCAACTGTCCCAATTATTATTATAAACATGTTGGACTTATTTTAGCTAGGCGTTAAACTAACCTAAGTCTTTCTAGTCACAGAGGCTGAAATCTGAAATAGCAAGGACCCACGAACTATCTGCCTTTGATGTATTTTACTTAGCACTAATTTCAAACATACTGGAATTTAACCTTATTGTGTGTGTGTTTTATTTACTTATATGTATAAACCATTATTCTTAAGTAGCAGATATGCCTGGCGTTATGTATCACTTTAAATACACAATAGAATATACGTCGAACAATGCTCTCGAAAACACAGAACATAAATATCAGTGGGTTCATTTTTAGTAGCTATGTCACTTACCCCTACCTCTGACGAGCTTCGTCGTGTTCAAAGAATAGGTTCTCGGCTGTAATGGGGTAATTTGTCTCCTCACCCTTTCCGGGGTGAACTGCTGATGATGTCATCATACACACCCTTAATACGATCCTTTAACTTATATACCGTGGTATGTGTAGTGTTTTCCTGTGAGAAATGTTAGAGAAAATTACTCTATCCGTTACGATGTCAATGAACTTACTATTCGAGTACTGGTCGAAATTCGCACTGGTCGCAATTTTAAGTTTGAACAATTGATTTGAATCTGAGGCAAAAGAGGTCAAAATCCACTAAGACATATGTAAAACCAAAACGGGTTATATTGACATTTCATTAGATTTTTAACCGACTTCATTGTTAGACATTGTCTATATGAATTTATTTAATTATATATATTTTTTTTTCTTACAGAGTGCTCAATGTGAACTCTAACTTTGTCAAATCATACTTTGCCAATGTGGTACATTTTTTATTTAGCCCCTAAACCTTCCCACTATGACAAAATACACATGTCGTTATATAATCAAATGGGTTAAATAGAAACTATTCAGTGAGCGAGCTCAAAACAGTTACCAATTAATAAATCCACCAACAAAACCTTTTAAGGCTTCACGTTTTTGAATTAAGGGCACGAGGAGATTATCTACCAACTAATAATGGAATCTTAAGCTCTTTAGAATTTAACACCGCGCAAATACAAGAAGCTTATTTATAAACGACTAAATTATGGCCCCGACTTTGTGTACGCGAATGTCCAAAGAAAATCTAATAATAATAATAATGGGACGACTCTACGCACGGCTATTATTCCAAGTTAGGCAATCAAATAGTATTACGCATACTGTACAATGGTAACCAGGGAATAACATGACTGAATGACATATTTTCTACATTTACTCTCTTTATTACACTCAGATACAGAATAAGCAAATGTACTCAACGCACTCGTTTATTCTGAGTGGGAATCGAATCCACGACCTCCGGTTTAACGGGCAAGGTCTTCAGCAACTAGTCCAGGGCCCCCTTAAAGTGTCACTCCTTCATCAGTTTTATTTAACTGCATTTGTTGGTAAGTATGTGTTAGGTCAAATCTTGGATGGTTTTAAACCAGAACCAATAACGCGTAATAGTTAATATGTATGTATGTATGTACGTTCGTTACGGACTCTCTGGTATAAAGTTTCAACAAAATCGCTTCAGCGATTTAGCGTGAACACAGACATACAGAGTTAAATTCATTTTATTACACGAATACGCACGAATAGCTTTAATTTCCCTTTACGATTCGAATAACCTTTCTGAATAGGGGTTAAATCGACCCCTCGGTAAAGTTTTCGTTTTGATAAACTTGAAAATTAATTAATAATAACCGACGTAATTCGCGTTCTCGATAAGGGTTTTTTTATGGTTACGAAATCTACCAACATGAAGTGGGCCAGCGTGGTAGACTATGACCTTAGCTCCATCCTGATACGCGTTGAACACATCAATATCAAAGCACTGATGCTGACCATAATCAATGATGTAGCAGGATTTATAACGGGAGTGGGATATAGCTCGCGTTTTGCCGAGAACGATTCCTATAGGACTATAGGATTCTAATAGGCCCAGATCGACCACTGTTCAGGCAAAATAGATCCTATAGATACTTTGATTTCATTCGGCAGAAAATTTTATCCTGGGTGAAAATCGAACCTACGACCGGTATAGGAGTCAGATTCTCCAACCAATACACCAAGGAGCCAGTGAATATTATAACAAGTTTCGCACGAAATTTCCAGTCAGTCCATTCTACTCGTATTGTTATCACCTGCTATCACTGTTTGGTCATTTCAGTTTTATCTGATTACGCAAGCCCAATCGTGAGCCAGCCAGCACTCGAGCGCTTCAAAAACACCATTTTGATGGAAATTGCGCATCAAATCTAATATACGACTTCGCGGAAAGTTTGTTGTCTGTACTCAATGGAAGTTCTGTTTCTGTCCACCCCAGTCGGGAATAAACTTGATTTTATGTAGATCTTTACAGAAAAAGTTCCGCTGATATATAAAGCAGTCGGTTCCGGATGCATTGCGGATAAAAATCGTTAAACCATGTCGAAGCTTTAAAAACATCTAACAAACGATGAGGCTCAGCAGGTAGCTGAGCCTCATCTCCACCCATCCGCACCTAAGCAGCGTGGATGTTGGTCTTGACGTCTCGCTTTGATATAAAGCTCGCTTACAAACAATGCACACGCAGCTGCATTCAGCCGAGGTATTTTTAGAGATTCGCAGACTAAATAATATGAAAGCATCTCGTAAACTTGCGTTACTAAGGATGCGTCGCGGCTGGTCGTGGCGTATGTTTTGACTATACCGACAGACGGACACGCGGCCGCGTAAATCCGGCAGCAAATGTGTATACAATGCAATCTGGCGATTTCAGTTATGTATAAAGCTGCATGCACACTGAGAGGGAATTATTATTTCTATTCACAATAATATAGTCTTGTATTTGACTACGAGGCTACCTGATAGTTAGTGAGATGCCTAGGATGGAACACGATTGCCCAAGAGCGCGGCCGCTTGCTAAATTAAAAGCGTTATTGCTTTTCATCGAGCAAACGGCAACTTATATTTTTGTAATCTACGATGTACCAGTTTTATCGAGTAGGTAAATGAAATTATTATTCGCCTGTACTTTGGAAATCTCAGAACGCACCATTCGGGCGATATTGTGCTATTATTTGACTGCTCTATTATTTAATTGCTCAGATTGGAATCAGACAGCCGTGTGTGATATTGACCGAAACAAAAATTGGCTAGGTGGCCAGCGAAGATTGTTAAATTTCTCTTCAATAATGTAGGAATTAACTTTAGTGATATTACATAAATTTTAACTGAATGGCTACTAGCATTTTCATCAGTCAACTCTCAGTGATACTGACTTAAAAATTTATTAATGGCATTATTATAATGTCCCAGTGTAGCTACAGCTTTATAACTACAAATTGTAACAAATTGAATCGAACGGGCACTTGACAGACATTATGCAGCTCTCACTGTACAGATTCTGAGTATTTCTATTTTAATGTATGTACATTTTTGGAATGTTTACAACAAACACCTACAATAGTACATCTATGAATACTATTGTAGGTATTTGTATGTATACTGTTGTAGGTATTTGTATGTATACTGTTGTAGGTATTTCTATATATAATATTGTAGGTATATGTATAATATGTATACTATTGTAGGTATTTGTTGTGATGTACCTGCGCAAACAACCTTGGTGGCTCGTAATATACTCGTGAAGTAATTTTCCTAGAACGATATTGTAAAATTATTCTCTAAGCAAGATTGAACGTTTCCAAGAAAATTATTAAAACCACCCCAATCTATAATGTGGAAAGTACTTGTTTACATTTACAGTCTTTTGTTTTATTATTATTATGCCAACCTGTTAGAATATTAACTAAATCGTTTACTAAACTTTTTCTCAAGTTTTATACACAGTGAATCAATAATAGGGATGATAATGATATTTAGAGATCATTAGATCAGATTATATATTATTCTAAATTTAAATAGACTATTGCTTAAAGAACTATTCATTCCGTTATGTCGGATGACAGTTGAACAGTGGAACAATAAAAATTATTGACAACAAGTAATTGTATTTGGCTTCAATACGTAGTATAAAACAAAGTCGCTTTCCACTGTCTGTCCCCATGTATGCTGGGATCTTTAAAAGTACGCAACGGATTTTGATGCGGTTTTTTTTAATAGATAGAGTGATTCATGAGGAAGGTTTATATGTATAATAACATCCATTATATAGTAGAGAAATACTGTTATTTTTGAGGTTTCTAATGTCATAAATAATTAAATTTTTTGCGGCGGGGGCGGGATGAAGTCGCGGGCAAAAGCTAGTTAATAATAAAAGAGACACACATTTTATTATTTCATTTGAGTGAATTTTTGACAAAGCACAATAGTTATTATTTTTGCAGCACAAGAAGAAGCGTAACACGGGCACGGGTGCGGTGACACAGTGACTCGACGTAATTGCCCCCCCTGTTAATTAAGTCCCACGTTTGATTTACGTCAAGCGAACTCGAGTTACAGATGTTATTTGAGGTTTCATTTGTATACTTTCATCGAGGGTGACGATATCTTACGTTTTCTGCAGCTCGGACAAAGAGTTTATTTCCACAAAAATTGGTACATTTAATGATTTTATGCAATGGTTAGTGCAATTCGTATTTTCCCGTATACCGTTATTACAATCATATTATTTATTCGGCAGATTAAAAGTTGCATGAATTTCCTAAAAATATTAAAATTAAAGCAATAACGCCAGCTTAACATTAGGTCTTAGATTTTTGTGTAAACATTTTTATACATTATCGAGGCTTGGTAGAGAAACTTCATTACGTCAGGCATCATATGTTACAATTATAATAGTTGTATATTATTTTGAACACAGTAAAATATCAATTGTTATAATGAAGAAAAACAGGATAAAGAAACCAGCACACGTTAGAGTTCTTCGTAATTCTGGCTTAAAGGCGAAGGTATTGTCTTATTGTTTGCTCATCGACTTACTAAGCAAACGAAATTAGCACGTGATTAAAAGGTCAAAAGCCTTCGTGCTCCGAACCCCGAAAGTGTCGATAAGCTAATAATTAACATTCGAATCCCCACGTAAAATGTCGAAATGTTATTAAACTTTGCGCTGAATATGCGGGATATTTCAAAGGCACATTGTTCTCATTTTTTATGTCCCTTTTGTTGGTCCACTGCTAGATCGGGTATCCTCTGGTGAGAGGGAATTAGGCCATAGTCTACCACGCTGGCCAAGTGCGGATTGGTAGACTTCAAACACCTCAGAAAATATTAAATAATTTATAACATCTCTAAGGTGTGCAGGTTTCCTCACGATGTTTTCCTTCACGTTCTAATTACACGTGAATATTCATAATCTCACAGGCCAGATGGAGTATTGAAACTTTCCTTTTGGCTCCAACTCTTATTAATTATCATACACACAGATTATTCCCACGCTGCTTCAGAGCGCGTTGGTTAGTGGTCAATTCGTTTGTCAGATGTTTTTCAGCAATCTTCAAAGCCTTCGGCGAGGCTTATCGATTGTTACCTCGCGATAACAACGGGGCGGTGTTCAAACATCACACAAAACTTTCTCATAGTCGGGAATAGAACCCACGGGCTACAGTTTGTAAGCAATCAGAAGACCATTCAAAATACATAGATATTTTCACAAGTTAAAAAAAAATTACATAACATAGCCAAGCGTTTGGCGGCTATCTAGCCTGATGTTACGCAAAGATGAAGCCTAAAATGTAGTACACGTAGCTGTAAATCTTTGTCTTGAGTGGGAATTGAACCCAATACGCCCAACTGAGCGGTCAGGTTCACTGACCATTGTACCAAAGAGTAATGTGTTGTCATGGCAACACAACCCGTAACTTTCACTTTTACACAAAAAATCCCTTTTCTTTAAAAGGACAAGATTAAATAGAGATAGTATCTACGACAAGCTCATTTAGAATTAGGGTGGGAAGGTTATATGTTTATCCTTAAGCTTTGTGTATAGAGACCCTCTTCCGGGGTCACATGTAGTTTTCCGGTTCATTCGTCGTGCCCAAAGTAATCTCCATAAGAATAATATATTTTCGTAAGCCAATACCCGGGACGGCGCAAATATAAGCAATAACTTTAATAGCGCTATTCAATCATTGTGAGAATTGTTTTTGCGTTGTTTTTATTATTTTTCGTGACAGCCTCGTGCCGGCCGTCCGAACCAGAGACGCTCTTGAGCCAATACAAATTGTTTATTAGATTGTAGGGCTACATATTTAAATACTTGAGATATTACAAAAAAAAGTAAAAATGAGTATATCATCAATATACTTACGTTTTTATTCATTAATAATTTACGTTTTGCAATTGTATCAATACTAATATCAGTTTTTGCCAGGAACAGTCGGTGCCTAAGTGGCTTGCTTGCTTATATGCTAATCTATATATTAATACGTGAAGCAAAAACTTTGGATCCCTTTTTACGAAAATTGCGCTCACGGAGGAGTATGAAACTTAGCACACTTATAGTTTATGTGTAGGAGAAGTGTGGAACGCTAATATTTTTCAATAATAATGCTTATAAAGTACATTAA
>DWDX01005626.1:0-10357 GCA_018245675.1 Agara michaeli | reverse complement strand
ATCCAGACTCTGAGTCACTACTAGAAATTCTAAATTAGAAAAATCCAACAGTACCCAACTCGGGATTTGAACCCAGGGCCTACCGATAGGCAGTCGCGCTAGCAGCCGCCCGACCAACGAGGCAACGAAATAATAAATAATTAGCATTATATCACATTATGTGAATCTGTAGCCAACCTCTATAGGGTTTTTTTAAAATTAGTTTATCTAGTAACTGGCGGTAATAATAGTCTGATACAATTTATTAGAGGTTTGTCTCAGACATGTTGCTACTCTAAACGACTGAGACGGACCGGCGTCCACACTTCAGGCCCAAACACAAATTATTGTAAATTTTTTTTGTCATAATGAAGTACATTATATTGTACTGCATTGAGATTACAATCTAGCCTACAGACTAATGAGTAATTCGTTTCTAACTTAAATTACTAACCAGAGTAAAACTAACAATGTGTCCATTAGCACTTTTCTTATTGTCTCTATTAAGGGGAAGACACTTTGTTTTTGTGTTGTCTGTTGATAGCACTTATGCAAGTTATTTCAATGTCAACCGTGTTTTACTGTAGAAATAAGTAGCGGTGGTACTTCCTCGCGTGATCCATACTTATATGCTTTACCACCTACCAGCTTCGTCTCAATAGTGCGTATCGGTATTGTGTTTGATGAGTTGTTTAAATTTTGATCCAAACTACAAAATTCAAATTTCATAATCTTCATATTTTACACTGTGTCTTTTGGTTGAAATGGTGGATTTATTTGTTTACGTGTAATATGCAAATTGCTATATTTATTTGGTGACAGTTGTTGGTCGGCAACACTGCCGAACGTGCAGCGCCTACGGAGGAAGATATTCAGGAAAACTTATATGACGAGGACGATATACCTACGTACGTGACCGAATACGGCAGTAAGTGATCCACACCTGTAATGGCCAGTTAGTTAAGCAGCCATTTAAATACGAAAGCTCTGTATTTCAGTTAAAATGTATTACATTTTTAATTTTACCCTACTTACTTTAACTCGAGTTCCTTGCTAACATCTAATCAGATTATTCAATGTGATTGAATGATCAACTTCTATTTATTATTGTAAATTACTTATTTTAATACGTACATTAGATATTATAAAGTAATTCTTATTTCGATCAACCTGAATTTTCGCTCTTGGGCCACAAAGTTTCACCATTTCTAAGAACAGAGACAGAGATGTTTCGAATGATCACTTTAAACCGTTAGGATTGTGTCGTGTTCAATGACAACTAAAATTTCAGATCACCTATCATCGTTGTCGGCTATAAGTCTTCTGAATCGCTACTTTTCGACTTTGCCGAGAGATCAGTTCAGCTTCATCACCGCCATGTGGCTTCTGGAGAAGAAGTATGAGAAGAACGTCATAAGCATCGTAATGCCCATTTCATGTCCTGTGAAGGAAACCATTCAGGTGAATGTTGATTTTGCCATTTAAACTGCACACCGCTAACTTAACGGTTATTTCTCAATGATATCAACATGAACTGTAACCGAATTTTGCACACTTGTTGTTATATATGGAAATAACATAACTCGGATAACATAAAATACGTTGGGATGTTTCTCTAAAGTCAAATAGTACTCCATTGTAGAAATCCAAAAGTCTGATATAAATGTTTGTATGCTTAATATGAATTTACTCAAAAAGAATATCAACCGGTAAATAGTAATATTAGACTTTCATAAGGTTACGGCTTTTTAGAACTAGTAAAGTAATATAATGTGTGATAATAACACAGCGGAATCATAAGTACAATTTCATTTAACTATTATATTGTGAAAGATGTGAAGAAGAAGATTTGTGAATGACGAAGCAGATGTACAATGCGAGTGTTGATGGATGTAGGCGCCGAGGGAGACCTAGACCGTCCTATCTCGACCAAATAGGTCAGATACTGGCTGACGGTGGAGTCTAGTCTCCGAAACCCGGCGTGTATGCATGAAGAGAGTGATGAATGTAGACGAAGCGCGTCAGGTTTGCAAGGACAGAGATATTTGGCAATCGGTGCGCCCTGCCTACCCCGTTAGGGACTTGGCGTAACGGTATGTTGTTCATTGTATTAGCTTGTAACCGTCGATTATTTCTTCCAGGGCTCGCCTTACGTACAGCTAAAAACCGCGAAGCGGTCTGCTGCTTTGAATGCGTGCATCAAGCTTCACAAGATTGGAGAATTGGATCCTGTCACCTTGTTGCCTAAACAATACGCGTAAGTTTTTTCAGTAAATACCACTTGTGAAAACAATTTTGTTAGACTACAGAGGAAATATATTACAAACAAAAAAGTCTTTCAACTATAAATTTCAATAAACTCTCTGTTTATATCGAGTCTGTTCCGATCGGATAAATTTAGTGTTATTTAGTTTAGGATATAATAAAATGAGGGATATGCTTTAAATATTTTCAACAGATACGATAAGTGTACAAATAAATCCAGTATTCTGACCCCTGTCGTGTCCTTAAAACTGTGACGTTTATTGTGAAATCCGGTTAACGACAAATTACGGACCTTATTTAATGCCAGTGGTAGAGAAAATTATTGCAAATTAAAAATATCATTATAATTGTTATAGGAATGTCGACTTTGAACAACCTTGCATGAGGAACTGCTTTCCTAATTGGCCTTGGGATGAAATTGAAGATCCGAATTTGCCTAAAGCTGGTACCAAAAGCTTCGTCCGGAAGCATACGAAAGAAGTACGTTTTCAAAGATTAGACCAGTTTATATATAAATTGTAACTTAATGATACTCGGATCAGTGAAATACTAATCTTTTTGATATACAGAATTAGATTAATCTTAACAATAATTTCATAGTTGTCAATTCATAGTCGCATAATGGAGGTACTATATTAAGGGATTGAATTGTTTCTTAGTTTCCAGCGTGCCTTAACTCTCCTAAGAGTTGGTCGGGCGATCAAGTCTTTGTGCTTCATATTATTAAATTGAAACCAGCATTCGCCAGACCGAGGGAACCTCGCGAGAGCGCTCTATTTGATTTACTCAATAGAAACGAAGGCTATGGCCTCTTGACTATACAGCCTTTACCGAAGATTTGCAGCTTTCCTATGTTTTTGACGATTGGAGAAGTGGTCACTACAATCGAACTGAACTACGCCATGATTCCCATAAACCAAGCCGTATTTAACCTGGTCAAACAGTAAGTTGACAAAGCGCACACAAACATAGCACTACATGAAAGGAAAATATATTTAAATACTATAGTAAATATTTCGAAACATCAACACCTATTCATAAACTTTCAAAAGTTCTCATACAATTGAACCGGGTGATACAGTAATATAATTTATAGACAATCGAATTCTTACTCATTATTCCTACAACACTGATCAATGGCACTAGCACAAGTTTTCTTAATTAATGGGCATCATAAGCGGCGGTAGAAGTAAATCATTTTGTGCAGAGTAATTGAAATTTACGTATGAAACATTTTATAAACATTATGGTTGGTCCATCCGGCAGGATCTTAGTTATAGGCACACTTTACTACTGTAAGATTTCCGTATTTTGTATACGTTGAACAATTTTTTCTTGTATTGCTCTATACCGTGTAATAATCTTCGTTTTTAGGTTTCATTTCTTCGTATTTGACCAAGTTCTGGGCGTGGCTAAGAAATTCGTCGTTTTCGACGGCACCGTTAATGGTTTGTACGTGGTGCCTGTGGTGTTTGACAACGGCTACGACATCGACTGGGCTACCATTCAGAGATACAAGGAAATCAGAGGAAGCGAAATGCCGTCGGCGGAAGTAAGATAATAAGTGAACTTACTACACTGCTTACGTACACATTGCGCATAACACGTATTTACTTGTTGTAGATTGCAATAAAAATTAATGTGTTCTAATTTGTTTGTGTTGCAGGAACGTACTTCAATAAATGTCACTCAAGAAAATTATAAATATTCCGTCGTAACGCCGTGGTACCGGGGTGGCATTCTCAGTGATAGGTGTGTTAACTTTGAGCCTCAATGACAACAACAATACCAATTAGGACACCAACAGTCTGTCAAATTTCTGAGAGCGTGTCAAAGTTCTGAGAGCGTGTCAAGGTTCTGAGAGTGTGTCAATGTTCTGAGAGCTTGTTAAAGTTCTGAGAGCGTGTCAAGGTTCTGAGAGCGTGTTAAAGTTCTGAGAGCGTGTCAAGGTTCTGAGAGCGTGTCAACGTTCTGAGAGTGTGTCAAAGTTCTAAGAGAGAGTGTCAAAGTTCTGGTGTGTTTAGACTTTTTCCACCGTCATGTATCATGGTACCAATGGGTCGTGCCAGTAGCGAATATTTATTCGCAGCAGCACCTTCTAGCAGTTTTACTTTTATGTCACATGGTTCTTTCGATAAAACATTTGTTCACATTGATTGCAGGTATATTGTATCGAACGTGCTCGAATATATGACGCCTCTGTCTCACTTCAGCGACGCTTTTCCTACTTTTGAAATGTATTATGAGAATAAGTACAATATCCAAATTTTGGGTAGCAAGCAGCAGCCTCTGCTCGAGGTATGGTTTTTATATACCGCCTGTTTTACTTTGGAAATAAAACTAATTGTTAGTCAAATAGAGTTAAATAATTGTGATTGTTTTCGTGCTACCTGTCATTTTTGTTGTGTTTGAAATATATGTCATAAGCTAGGAATTTGGATATTTATCCTAATACTGACGTTAATGTCGGCTGAGATGAATGAAATTCCTACCAATGGATAAACGTAAAAACGAATTTATATTGAATATTTTCAGTAACCATATTTTAATGTATACCGTAGGTTCAAAATATAAGTACTCGGATGAACTGCCTGATGCCGCGAGCGGCGACTATCAAAGCCTTGTCAGACAAGCACAAGAAACTGATATCTATCGCGATCGGCGACGCACGGCCCAAGGGATTCGCGGAAATATTCGTACCAGAGTTCTGCATCCAGCAGGAGTATCCTGGCGTTCTTTGGTACAAGGCTATGATACTGCCCAGCATCGTGCACAGGTAGCTTCAACTGTTAACATTTCAATTGCACGCATTTTTACATCCAAAGTATCTCTTACAATTTTTGAAATGTAACTCCTTGCTGTTTCGCGACGGCGGCAGCAACGTACAGTTTAATTTTTGTTCCTCAAAATTATGGGCTTCAAAGAGAATATTGGTCAATACAAGGGTAAATATTCGAAAATTTGAACTTTACAACACTTTATGCCTATAAAAACGGATGTGTTTTCAGATTTTTCTTATTTTTCTAGAGTAACGAATTTACTGATCGCCGAGGAATTGCGCTCTAAAATTGCTAAGGAAACGAAGTATGGCGTGACTGTGCTTCCTAAAGGTTAGTTTCAACTTATGATAATTATAATTATATTTATTGACCGATGGGTGTTAGTGGTACGTAGTTTTTTTATTGACATTTACAAAGGGTGGGCTCATGCCATATAACATTTTCCACCAGTCAATTCAAGTAGCTTTATAGCTACTGATATTTAGACATAATTATATATACATACGAGTATATCCGATTTATTTAACAGTTAAATCTACGACAATAGATACATTTCAACGAACTGTACAATCCAAAGCGTACAGAACATTGAATTTGTTTTAAGTCACGGAAGTTTGAAAATGTAGCAGTGATTAAAATATAGTCATTTCAGGAGCTTGTTATTAATTTTAAAAACTAACGCAGTTATCTGGAGATTAATGCGAGTCACATATACAAACTCTTAGAGTAACTCCAAATATAATCTTAATTACATTCGTCTAAATATAAACTTAATTACATTCGTCCAAATATAATCTTAATTACATTCGTCCAAATATAAACTTAATTACATTCGTCCAAATATAAACTTAATTACATTCGTCCAAATATAATCTTAATTACATTCGTCCAAATATAATCTTAATTACAACACTCATGCAAATATGTATAATCCTATTTATAGATAATACGTGTCTGTGGGTTTTTAATTTTTACTTATCGACTTTTTATTATAAATGTTTAGGTGAAGAATGGCTGCCGATTGAAGTAAATTTACCAATTGCGGTGAATTCATTGCTGGCACAAGTTGTTAATCCGCCGTTTATAGATACAGTTGACAGGTATGTATGTGTATATAGAGATTAAATCTTTCAAGGTTTAGTTTACAAAGTTAGTTTTTTACCGGTTTCACTGGCCCGATGGCCCGGTGGGAACAGAACCGTTACTGTGGAGTCGGGGATTGTGGCTCCCATTCTTACCGGACGCGAATACTTCGAGATATGCATGAATATTTTTTTCTAAATAGCTTCATCGGGTATTAATATATACAATTTTAAGTATAGGAATTTTTAAATTTCGTTTGGTAGTTCTAGACTCTTGCCCCTATTAGACCATCAGTTATACATAACAAAATAACGTATATACAAAAAATATTTTGTATGTTTTATTATTTTGTTTACCGGTGTACTAAATCGTTAACGAATAATAGAAAATGTTTATATGAGATATATGATGTATCCAGGATCCACAACCCGATCGACCCAAGTGCAACAAAGCCGTGCAACATTATATCGATGCGGGAAAGTGTTTACGAGCTGCAACAGAAAAAACTCATTAAAGACTATCCTTGGGACGTGAGTAGTTTTTTGATAGAACGAATAACATTTTTCTGCGTTTCGATGATTTTGATATCATTAAGCGCATCAGCATGGAACTTCGACTGTTCTTCTGAACATGTTTATAGACTTTTCATTTTTGTCTTTCATACAATATTTATTTCATATTAATTACTCTTATACATATATATTTTCTACCAATAGAGACAAAAGTCGTCCTGCTTTTTCTGCTGTAACCGTTGTTTTATTAGCGGTTTTTTAATTTTACAAAATATGTATATATTCGAATTCGACGGGCTCATTGGTCCAGTGGTTAAAAACCAGGACTGCTGAGCCAGAAGTTGTCTATTTGATTCCCATACGGGACAAATATTTGTGCGATGATAATTATTTTCTAAATATTAAAAATTTTCGCGTAGCGGTGGGAACCGGGCGGGAACGTGCAGTGTTATTATGTTTCTACAAATTTTCCATTGTTATGTTTTTAAGTTGGTAATATAATAAGACAGCATTCATTACGTTGTATGCAACTAATACAAATTATCACTTATCCGTGTAAACAGGAACGTAGCGAGCCGCTGGACATCGAGCGGAACTTGACGAACGTGACCGTCATGGACATAGAGTGCTACGACACGTTCGTGACAGCGTCGCTAGTCGACAAGACCGGTGACACTTTCATACAATCGCCACCCAGAGAGTTAACTAAAACTCCGGCATTACTTCCTCCCCTCAGGTGAGCGTGCGACTCATTTCCGTGTCCTCGATTGATATATATATCGGGGGGTGGGGACAGGTGGGGGGAACAAATATACGGTGAGCCCGCTACTGCGAGTCTCAGTGGTGTTCATGCCGGTCCCATGTATATATTAGAGGCAAGAGGAGCAACGCAGCTGTGACCATTCTCTTATAGCGTGAATACTAAAATTAACAACAAACAACTAATATTCTTATTAATACCCAATGACTGACGAAATCAGCACTAATAGTCCTATTTCTCAAGTCATGCTAGAGGTTGGTTATAAGCGGCAGCGGCTGATTGGGAGTTTTAATCCTTTTAGGGAACCTGTAGTCTTCGCGTTAAATATTCGTAGACATTGTTTCAGGTACAATGAAAA
Source organism: Agara michaeli (assembly GCA_018245675.1). Taxonomy (NCBI): domain Eukaryota; kingdom Metazoa; phylum Arthropoda; class Insecta; order Lepidoptera; family Hesperiidae; genus Agara; species Agara michaeli. The sequence goes on along the minus strand of DWDX01005626.1, from coordinate 2,620 downwards.
AATCGCCTTGTTGACCAAGAAACCGACCGGCCGCGGCCCCGAGCTCCGTGAGATATTGGCGGCCCTCACTACGATCAAGTCGAACGATACATTTGATCTCGAACGTGTGGAGACTCTCGGAGACGCCTTCCTCAAGTTCGCAGCGAGCCTGTATCTATTTTATAAGTTTCCGACTCTAAATGAAGGCCAACTGACTAATATTAAAAGCAGACTAATCGGAAACAGGTATGCTATATTGTCTACGATTATTTACTATGCATTAATTTTACAAAAACCTTATTAATTTCATAATGTGACCAAAGAACGTGATTTTATTTCAAAACAATAAAAAGTCCTTATTCACCAGTAATATCTAATTTTTAATGTACATCAATAAAGAGAATTTAACCTATTAGAATTTTAGAATTCAATCACAATTTTAGATTTCATTAATCTATCATAAATTTTGCCCCTAATAATTTCAAATTTTTACGACTTAAATTACTCATATCATTATAAATGTTTATTGAACATGTTACATCAAATCATTATAAATATTTATTGAACATGTTAAATCATATCATTATAAATGCTTATTGAACATGTTACATCATATCATTATAAATGTTTATTGAACATGTTACATCATATCATCATAAATGTTTATTGAATATGTTGTTTAGGAACCTATACTATGCGGGCGCCCGAATCAATTTGGGTGGTCGCATGAAAGTGGAGCAATTAAGTCCAAGGGAAGACTTCTTGGTTCCCGGATTCTTTGCTCCGGACATGGTCAAAGAGTTAATCGAGTATATTAAGGTAAGAGACTACACACATGCTATGTTTTATTGCATGCTTCATGTTGCTATCATCGAAGGTTGACTTTGCATAACAATCATAATCCTAGTCAAAGCTCCCTTAAAGTGCAATTAAAACTTGTGAAACAAGATTATAAAAAAAAAGCGATAGAAACATTTTGTACAATCTTGATGCGAATATATAACTATAACACTTGAATATTTCTTATATTTCGTCTTTGGCTTTTATGAAATCTTTAGTTCCTTTAATATATCAATCAATGTTATGGGAGCTCGGACTAGAATATAAATTATGCAACGGGCTTGGGTTGAAATCTAGTTGTACAATCTTCAGTAAAATAAGCAGTAGTGTAATTAATAACTCATGTTAATTATTAAGAATGTTTTTGTTGATTATTTATTTTGTCTACTGCGGTTGAGAATATCCATAGACTCTCTAATCAAGAGTTTGAAGATAATTATACATATATCATTTAAACTTTGTGTGGAATATAGTGATAATTCAAACCAAACATTGTAATATAATATATGATAGTAACCATACAAATATATATTTATTTCTCTTCAGAATTTGACCACTTGATATCCTTAGGCGTAAATATCGTGCCAGTTAATGAATGGTTTCGTGAAACTTTATAAATTCTTTAACCGATGCAAATATGTCATCGACAAATTCCTTAGGTGTGTGCATGGCAGCGAAATGCCCGCCAAAGTCCAGTGTAGTTGATCTAACGAGGTTCGGGAATTTGTCACGCAGAACCCAGTCTGGTTGGTAGACGACTTCGTATCTAAAATTTATAGCTGCCGTTGGCACTGATGTCGGTATACTGAAAATATAAAATTGATCCGTTATTAACGAAATAAATCCGTGAATTTACTTCGATAATCGTCATCGAAGTTGTTTAACAAGTACTAGGTGTTCGACCGGACTCAGGATTGGTGCGAGTGCTCTTTGGACATGGATGTTTTGGGAAGTACCTGTTCCGAATAGTCGGAAAGGAACCTGTATAACGTTAAAGCGTACCCGTGGTCCCGACAAATCAGATTTTTTCTTTCTTTAAACCTTATATTGTTCCATTGGTGAACACAGGTCCCCTCTCATAGTAAGAGGGTTTTAAGCCTTAGCGTGCCACGCTGGCCAAGTGCGGATTGGCAGACTTCATACACCTCCGAAACGTTATACAACTTTATTGCATCTTTAAAGTGTGCCGGTTTCCTCGCGATGTTTTTCTTCGACGTTACAGCGAGTGATATTAAAATTTTGAGTCACAAAACGCACGTAACAAATCGGAGGTGCGTGCCAGGATCGAAATTGCGCCGCCGGCGCCCCGCCCGGCGCCGCGCCCGCCCGCTGAGCCCCGCGACACTACACCACTGCACCCGGACTACACCCGACGTGTCAACTGTCTCTGTCTATCTCCTTCTGACTACTATTCAACAAGTGGTTGTCCAACTTTGGATCGCATTTACAAGTACGCCCGCCGTCTCCGTTGTAAAGACACTGCCGCTCGGACCTCTGCCTGAGGATCGGTCAAACTTTCGATAGGTTTTCTTATAACATACTGTAAAGCTGCCTACGCACATGGTCTCGTCCGTATTTCATAGCACCGTGGATTGATGTAAGAAGCTCGGACGGTGTATGGCGATTTTTACGTACACCAAGCATTGCTAGAATCGCATTGATCGGGGTATGCTGTTGTGTTAAAAATATATCCTAAATTCCCCACAAACACTACGGAGCCCCTACAGATTTGTCTAACACTAGAATTGTCATCAATTATATTGAAATTTGTGTATCAAAGTACATTGACCCATCAGAAAAC
>DWDX01005625.1:0-10357 GCA_018245675.1 Agara michaeli | reverse complement strand
AGGACCTCCCGATCGGCAGTCGCGCTAGCAACCGCCCGACCAACGAGGCAGTCGATACATATATACATTATATATATATATATATATATATATATACATACATACACAATAAAATGGTTACGATAACAAGAGTTTGGCTTTATGTCTATTGAACTGGAGACGAGTATGAATAATGTATATAAAATAAAACGAAAAGATGAATATGGTTTATATTATCAACTGTCACATTGTAGGCGGCAAGCGATACAGTATATACTAAATTTAAAAAACCTTTGAAAACAGTGCAACACCATAACATTTGCAAATGCACTGCCAACTTTTAAGAAGAGTTTGTTCCACGCTTTTAGTATAGAGCTTAGATGTACATACCTCAGACGGAAGATCATTAATTACACATTTGACACGAGCGCACTAAGAAGTCCCCACGAAAAGAACCGTGTAGGACCTGACGAAGCATTTAACTTCACCATTACAGATTCATGACGTTTGACAATTCATTCAAAACGAAATTAATTTTGTATCACAATTCCTTTGATATTATACTGAAACAATTATCATTATTAATAACAGAATCCAATCATTTATGTGTCAATATGTTATGTTAATGTCATTGTAAGTATCCATTTACTGCAAAGCGTAATTGCTAATACATTATTACAGCATGTTATCAATGTTAGCAATGGGTACAGATTATACAAACACTATTTCGTCATGTTTGGAGAGATGTAATCGCGGCATAATTGAATGTATCAATACGTTAGTCTCAATATAATCTCTATGAGCAAACATTGAAACCAGTTAATCTTAACTTGATTATGTCTGGCGCCATGAGTTGCTTGTACTGTTACATCGTCTATAACGTTGAAGGAAAATATCGTGAGGAAATATCAGTGTGTCGGGTGCGAGGTCAACAAATATATACGAATGACTTTACCATCGCGTAAATCGAGCAAATGTCAAACGCGGCGAGAAGTGAGTGTCAGTTGCTGTGACGTTTACGTATGGAATGTCAAATTTTGTATTTCGTACTCTATGAGATCTTGAAACAACCTATCACGTGCGATAATGTTCTCCCAGGCAAGTGCTAGTTGACATTCGATGCTCGCTGTGAAGCGCGTAAATATTTATCACAATATATCTCTCAAAAGTTTCTCAAATTATACCTTTCGACCATAAAATACAAAATGTCGTATCTAAGCCGCGCGTGTTTTGTTTATTATTGCGCTCGAGTTAATTTCTGATTTAAATTCAATTCGAGTTTTGGTGTAATAATGACCGGGTTTCATGAATCCAATCAGAGGTAGACGTGTCTCGGCGATAAGTTTATCCGGTTTTGCATTTCCCCCGGATATTGAAGATTGGTAGTTATATATTTAAAACAAACTTGCAGGTTATTTGGATGCGTCTAATAGTTTTCATTGTCACAGTTAAACGGAACAAAAGTATAGATTCATTTATCGTGCCTTTATTTATGTACTCTACAAGTGTACTACTTATATACATCTGAATTAATGAAATCTTTGGTTTATATTGTCTATTATCTGCGAGCTTTTGCTCCTACTTCCGGCTTATAAAGTTTGTATGGACAAAAAAGTCTTTCCTAGTTTGACTACATTACGATAATAAAATACTTATGAATATAATATTTTGCGAGTAACCTCAGCAAAATTACCGCCTATTTCATAGAAATACTTTTCGTTACATTAATGAGATAAATATTTAATAGAAATAAACCTTAACAACAACTTTCACGCCGGTAACGCTACCGTAAGTTTCTGAAAAATGAAAAGTTTAACTCATTTATTATGCATGGATGAATGTGTAATTGAGTTTAATGAAGATTTTATTTTATGTTTAAATAACAGTTTATTTACAAGTTTTGTTTCGAGCTTAGTTCTGGTATTTTGGTACCCGCAGACAAAATTTTATTATTTATGAAAATTTGAGGCCGAAACTTCTTATCTATATTCCTAACTCGGTTCAGCTTGTATTTAATATGGTTAACGTATTAATAATAGATCAAAGTAGCAACGTTAAGAAGTCGAGACTTTGGGTTGCTAATATGAAATACAAGATGATAATAAATGTTTAATCAGTGTTCCACAGTGGGAGTTTAAATGTGTGTAAATAAGGATAAATATGACCTTAAATTATTGTTACCGATGGCCAAGATATATTAAAAATTTATGCTGATAATGTATGATGTCAACAAGATGCTGTATAAATAGTTTCAATAAAATGCTCTGTATAAATATTATAATAAAAATTATTTTAATAAAATGCTGCCATTCCGAACATATAAGAATTCACAATACACAGCATTAGCATTTAAAAAGGCACGTTGTATTGATTCTATTAAAAGCTGCTAACTCTATTGCCTGCCGGAGCAATAGTCATCCATCGCCGGTTTAAATCGTGAAGTTATAACGCATATTATGCACAATAGGCTACCCGTTCAGTAACAAATTATAGAAAAGGTTTATAAAGGTTTTTTATTTTATATCTTTAAATTGTCCATGTTTTTTCAATCGATTTTCAGGACTTTTTAACTGTCATTTTAAATAACTCTTATACCTTACTTGCCTAGTGGGTATGATGCGTGGTGTTACTTTCATTAGTCAACTTCTTTGACTAACGAACAACCAAATCCACGCCCAAACATCACAGAATGACAATTGGTTACAATATATATTCAAGTGAGAAACACATTTCTACATTTAGATTTTAAATCACTTCTACAAGCTTCAAACCTGGGTGGTCTCATATAGCTCGTCATAATTGCCCGTTAAGCCTGTAATAGCCTGTTGTTCCAAAAACAAACGGCAGTTCCTAAAAAATGCGTCAAGACGATAATTATAAATTTCAAAATGGCGGCACTAACAATCATTAAACCAATCACATCATTGTAGTTGAGTATTTGAAATGTTTAATATTCAATAGGTCGTTGAAACTTTGAAAAATAAATAGTGTTCTATACGCAGAAGTATGCAGAAGTACCATTATATAGATAATACGTCCACTACTAGTAGTACAAAGAAATACATACCTAATAAGGCTTCATACCCACTAAAGTCTTAATTTAAATTTAACTTTTACACAGAAATGACGCTATTATTTACGCTAATCTAAACTGCCCATGAAGTATAGAACGTAGCCAAAATGCATTTCAAAATTATTTTTGTATTTAACGTTAAAAAATGTTTTATATGCAAAATTATCCGCCGCTTTACCGTGAAGCCTGAGGGCCCGTTGCGAAAGATATAATGCACCGGATGCTCTCGCATGTTTCAAACTTGTGTGATGCACTCAGTTTTAATTCTGAACAATGATCTTTTCATATGAGACTAGCTTTTGCCCGCGACTTCGTCCCGCCCCCGTCGCCACAATTCCTTTTGGAGGTAGAAATTCGTAAAAATCCAAAATAAAATACAGCCTATGTTACTCGTGGATAATGTAGCTTTCGAATGGTGAAAGAATTTTTAAAATCGGTCCAGTAGATTTTGAGCCTATTCATTACAAAAAAAGTTTTCCTCTTTATAATATTAGTGTAGATTTAAACCTTGTATTATACAACGTGTTGTAAATATGTATCATTACTTTTCATTCGTGCGAGCCGTTTATTGATTGTGTCCTAATTCGTGTACAGTCCGTTATACTAACAACTTTTTATAAAACGACTACCTCTCGCCCGTGACTTTGCGCGCAGAAATCAAAATTTCAACACCAATAAACGCATTAATATTTTTTATTAGCCCAAATCATGAATTCCAATCAGCTGTTTAACTTTCAAACCGACAAATTTTCTTATAACCCATCTACCCCCATTTTACCCTCTTAGGGGTGGAATTTCTGGAAGCCTATGTACGAAGTGTCTGGAGTCTTTTTTCAGTAGCTCCACATTCGTAATCGCGCCGCTTATAGAAATAAAATTTCGTTATGTTTACATATGCATGTATTTTCTGAATAATTTGTTGAGATTTATCACTGTGCTAACGAGTGGAAACGCTCTGTGTTTGAGCTTTCGTCCTAAATAAACTCAGCGGGTTTGAGCTGCTAAAATAAACATCGACTATTTTTATTCCGTGGCCGGCTCGTGCACCTGCGGACATCGGAATTAAATGTTTCCCTACTAGTTTCACTTAAGTAGAAAAACACTTCATGCAACATCCATTATGAAACACAACCTTAAATAACAATAACTTGGGACGCGTTCACACGTCGCCATCTGGTCCCAAAATAGGGAGAGCCTGTAAGCTAAGAAGGTAAATACAGACACAAATAGAAATATTTGCCAACCAGACAGAGCAAATGTTCACGCTCATTACACGAATATTTCTTGTGAACGGAACTCGAACCCATAACCTTTTCGCCGGTCACATTCGGTAGCCACTGAACATATGCGTCCGTCGAAAGAGTGCGTCATCATCGAATCGTTAAAATGCTTCAGCGTGTATCTGACACTATTCCATTCATACAATAAATACAAAGGTTTATGCAACAAAGTCCTCTTCGCGATACAACAGCTGCGCTAATTGCTTTCTCTATAATTATTTCTTTCAAAGCAAAAACAGAAGCAACGTACAGGCTGTAGAGCAATAGAGAGCCTTTGGAACGCACGGCCATTCACTGAGCCGTAAGTAACGCCTATTCCATCTTTGTGGCTGGCGGAATTAATGTTTATAAGTATAAAAATGAAAATATATAGCATTTGCGTCCGTATTTCATCTGTCGGTAATTAAAATGCATTGATGCCAGTCCGTTTAGAATCATCGTTAAGTTATTCGTAATAGCGCTGAGATATAATGAAATTATTAAATAATGAAACTGAGTTTAATCAGTAATCAATTTAACTGCCGAACAATTCAGTGCTTTAGTAAGTATCCGTTAAGAATTTCCAAGAGAATTTTTCAACGTTTCAAAATGTATGAAGCTCTTCCTAAGACCAGATAAGGCGAGTTCCACTACGCTGGCCCAGTACAGAAAATGCACTACATTACTTCAGTACTTTAATAGAGTGTAGGCAGCTTTTAATGGTTATCCGCTTGAAGTCATTTTGAATGTTCGGTTGTACTGTGGTTATTTCGCTTAACTTTATCATATAAAAGTGCTGACGGGTAATGGTAACGTTTGATAAAAACACATTATAACTCAAAGCGCAATAAGCAACAGCTAACGCGCTAATATTTACGTCAATTAGCTGAGTCGTACATCGTAACGACAACGATTAGCTTAAATTGTCCTCGAGTTCTAAAGTCACACGTTACTCAATTATGTATTTAAGTTTATGACACCGTTTCACGTGTACCCGTTAAAGCATTTAGCGTCCGTAAATATAATTTAATATAATTACACAATTAATTCTTAACGAAGCAGTTTAGCGTTAATAATTAAAACAATTTAGTGTTAATAATTAAAACAATTTAGTGTTAACAATTAAAACAATATATTAAACAATTTATAGGTATGTAAATAAATATAAGGGTATAATAATATTACTCTTTATTGTACACCAATTGGTAAATTACATGATAGTTCAGAGGCTTAGATTTTAGGTTACAAATCCTGGCATTCACTGCAGAGGTTACAAAGTTGTTACAATTAAATATCACTCACTATACCGCGAAGGAAACTTACAAACTTTAAGATTTCTCCTCAGGTTTTCTTAAGAAGTGTGAAATCGCAATCTACCTGAGACCCTATGGCCTTACTATTATTATTATTATTAGAGGAAGACCCGTGTCTAACGACGAAAAACGACAAAAAAGTTGAAAAAAAATTGATTAGAAAATGTCGAAAAATGAATAGGAATGAGAAATTTTGTCGTTTTTTTTGATTTTCATCAATTTAATAAACATTGAACACGTTACACGTAATGCGTAGGGTGTTATAGGATTTAATTTTTACACAAATAAACGGAATGTGTGTAATAATTCGAGCACTTTCAGCGAAACAGCCGGAAGGGACGACTGTTCCGTATAATACCGTTCACGAAACCCTTGGAATGTATGTGTGAATGGTACCATTGTTTCTTTTGAATACAATTTTTATTCATATCAAGCACTAAATTTACTGTGAATTACTTATACGGACGAAATTATGAGGTTTATTTTGTAGCTTCGCGCTAGTGCGCATAGACTAAATGGACGTAGTGAGTTCTTCATACATTTCTATCCAATCGTAAGTTCGTAGTTCTAAATCACGTCAGATACAGGTGCGTAGTGAACCCAGAGAACTAAATTGAAAAGCTTATGTTATAAGATTTGTTCGGATAATACTAGAAAACAAATATTGTTACTTTTTCGTAGCTGGGGCAGATCGTCATAAAACCTGGACGAAGTATTTTTCTAGGGATTTGCTTCGATGCTTTGTTACACAGTAACTATTTACATCTTTTGACACGTGTTACTGTTGTGATATCGAAAATAGTGGTTGGTGAAATAAGTTTCTATTCGTCATGTTATTTCGTCTGCCTATTTTTGGACCAGATGGACGTGTGTACGTGTGTGCAAGGTAAGTATTTTTACTGCTAAATACATATATTAACATGACAGTTTAATACTAAAAAAGTTGATCTCTGCTGTCAGTTTGGAAATACAGCAAAAACCGCTTAACATTATTAATAAGTTTGTAATTTAGCCGCTTTCCAAAGTACGTTATTTTAGCTTGTCCCGGTATAAAAACGTACGTAGCAGTGCTACGCCGTAGGCTTATTTTTTCCTCTGTTGTGGAGTGTAAGAGATTGTGTAAAACCCGCTGGGTATTAAACAAATGGAGCAATTTCGTTCTAAACTAGCACATTGTCTACATTCACATACTGCAGTCCCATTCTGAGCTCGAACATTTGGGACTCGTTTTTGTATCTCATACAAGTATGAATACTTTACGCAACACGGCAAAGGGATTTATTGTGTTCACACGTCTTGCTGTTATTGCGTAAAGACCTACACCTAGTGCCTACCGCCAAATATCTTTGTCCTGACAGAGTAGCTTTACTTATTGTAAATTCAACACTCTCTTCATCAATATGCGCCGGTTTCTCTGACTTTTGGCTCCAGCATCACACAATATCTGACATATCAGTACATAGACATCAAGTATTGTGAGAATTTGTCGTCGGTTTCGATCTGCAACCCGGTCACGACGTGAGCTTGTAACAATAGCCATTAGCATAACAAGAGAACTTTACATATGCCAGAGTGACATTAAAGTGGATAAAACACAAAAGTTACACTACGCAATTTTTCTTTGTTAGGGAGAATATCGGAACGATCGTTCTTGTATGAAACTTATCAAAGTTCATAAACGACATCTATATCAAAGAGGAGTTATGTTAAACGGAGCGGTCATGAATATTACATATTTTTGTGTGAGTCACAAAATATCTTTAACTTTTATTTTTGGATAACTTTTAAATTTCATAAACCTAGTGATTACGTAACAGAGGATGTATAAGACTTGGTGAAAGAAGATAGTTGTCTCAGTGCTGCCGAATTGGCTCCTTTTCACGATATGCACGTTTTATTTTCCTTTACATTTGTTTTTTCTTGAAGTATTAGTTCAAAATTGTGAAGATTTTGACATTCATGTTGTTTCAACGTGATTACAGATTATGCCTTTGTTGAAATTCTAAAGTTAATATCGAGTGTGATTAAAACTCGAGTAAGGGTATATTTAAGTTCGGTAATCTGAAACTTCTACATCCGTTAAGCAGGAAGTCGTTACGCCAAAAGTGCTTAATGATTTCTTAGAGTAATATACACTCCGTACAATAAATATGGATGTATAACAACGCGCCAGGTCTCTAACGGAGTAAGGCGAAGGCGGAGTGCCAAATATGCCAAAACCTTACGGACCTGACGTTCTTCTTCATTCGTTTATTAATTTCATTCTCTTTTCTATATTAAAAAAAATATTGGTGAAACTTTACAAAGCAACTGTGCTTGAAGGTATAGCCTAGCCTTACATAACATAGCTTGCTTTGAAACTTGCAATAATAAATAAGAACTTTTGTGCAAAAATACATGAGCTTTTCGTGAAATTTGTCACGTTATTTACACATGTCATCGTAGCGGCGCTCACACGAACGTTGCGATTGGATTGTTCCGGTGACTTTTGCATTTCCGGTCATTGACGGTCCGCAATCGTACGGCAACAGGATATGAATGGAATAACGACGTTTGCGATGCGCTATTTATACGACTGTATCACAGATACAACGATTGATACATAAATCGTTACGCGTACGTCCACGTAAAGAAAGAAAAGTTATTCAAAGTAATTCTAATTTGCATGTTGTTTTGTATTTTTTTTGTTTTGTTTTTTGTTATTTTGTTTTATTTTTATTTTTTTTTATTGTTTTTGTTTTAGTTGTTACTTATTAACTATTGGAATGGTGCTTGTGCCAATAAAAACTTTTTCGTTCTTCTAAAGGTAATTCGTTAGGGCCTTTTCACATACGAAAATGTTATTTATTATTTTAGGGCAATTTCACTCACGATACCAAATTAGTCAAAAATCTTAGGTATAGTAATCATACAACCGATTTATAACCTATGAGCCATACACAAAAAATCTGGATCTCACAAACAAATGGAGCTTTACCTTTACAAAAGCTTTAGTAAGGCTTTTACAAAGGCTATACCTTTGATAACGAACGATGTCCATTACATCCAGATACAGTAAAATGTATTCAATAATTTACACTGAAATGAAAAGTAATGAATTTGAAATCTTGTAATTTAGTGATTCACAAGGACGGAGTTCCTCTCAGTTTTTACATATTTAATTCGAGGAACTGCAAAGTTACTGAACAGGTTAAAATTTAACTTGAAACCCTTTAAATTAAGTATTGAAATATTCTATTAACCATTCAAAGTGTAAATTGCAGCGACACGTCTGCCGAACGTTCGGCGCAGATTTCGGCGGATGTGTCGTGTCTCTAAAATTGGAAATTAAATGTGTTTGAGATTATTTGTAACGGCAAAAGTTTTGCAAACTTATTATATACTAGCTTTTGCCCGCGACTTTGTCCCGTCCCCGTTGCCGCAATTCCCTTTGGAGGTAGAAATTCGTAAAAATCCAAAATAATATATAGCCTATATTACTCGTGGATAAGGTAGCTTTCGAATGGTGAAAGAATGTTTGAAATCGGTCCAGTAGTTTTTGAACCTATTCATTACAAACAAACATACAAACAAAGTTTTCCTCTTTATAATATTAGTGTAGATGTACAGCATTTTAGGTCTCCCCCTTATCAATTCTTCTGAAATGGCTCCAATTTACTTACAGTTATCAACTTTTATGTACATAACATGTATGCACATATGTTTATTTGACTAGAAACTTAAGCTTGGTTATTTAACTTAGAAGCTATTTAGTTAGTCAGTCTTTTTACGTTTCATAAGCAATGTACAGTCAAATAGTGGAGTTTCCTTATTGAGTTGAATTATTGCACTCTTACGACCAAATCCAATGTTTCAAATTCCAATTCAAATTATTTTATTCATTATAAGATACATACATACACTTCTTGAAATTTCCAGAACTTTATCTAAATTTTACAATAATTTTCACGTGTACAATTTATTTTTCAAGCTATCTGGTCCAATGTACTTGATGAATCCCCGTTGTTCCGCTCGCTTGACTAATACTGGGATTTGTACTTGTATCTTCAGCTGTATGGGGATCATTATTCTTGCTTATGCATTCGTTATACATAAACTCTCGTAGTCTTGATACGATGGCGTGTCGTAAGTAACATGTTAAGTTAAACAAGAAATATGCAAAAGGGACAGTTAAGAACGGTCTACCATGTAGTACGCATTAATCTCTTTGGATTTCGTGTGACGCGAAGGCATTCGTACTTAGGTATGAATTTAAATATGTAGCTCAAAATAGCCTTCAACATGGTGATTTAGTATGATATAACATGACCTAATATCTGCTTAAGCTGAGGTGGAAATCAATTCACAATGACTAAGACACGTGATAATAAAAAACAATGTTAAGTCTGATAGTTTTAGATCCCACTCGTTCAATGCTTCAAGAGGGTCTCGGGTTCAAATCTTGTAAACAAACCTCTAATTTTACAACGTTACGTACTTTTTAAATTACACACAATATTACTAGAAATAAGAAAACATCGTGTAGAAATCTGTACACATTCGAGCTAGCCACGATATTCTGTAAATTGTGTGAAGTCTGCCAAATCGTACTTGGCTAGTGTGGTAGACGGTTTTTAACCAATATTAGAATGTATCTTTTTAACCAATATTAGAATTTATCTTTTTAACCAATATTAGAATTTATCTTTTTAACCAATATTAGAATTTATCTTTTTAACCAATATTAGAATTTA
>DWDX01005624.1:0-10357 GCA_018245675.1 Agara michaeli | reverse complement strand
GACAGCTGATAAACATACATTACATACAATATAATATCTATAAAATAAATATCTATAATTTTTTTTTATTATGCCCAAACACATAACAAACAAATGTGCTCATCACACAAAAATGTTTGTCCTGCGTGCGAATCGAAATATGACTACTATCCGACAAGTAAATGTCCCGATCTTTGTCTTGATAATGAATAATTCCACAGACATGCCCGAAGCCACGATTCATCTCGGCGCCAGCATGAATCCTAACGATATTGAGGAAGGTGACGACGTGTACTTCAGATGTGACGTCGACTCCAACCCGCCAGCCTATAAAGTCGTATGGAATCACAATGTGAGTACGGTGTCGTATAATAGACTTCAAGTGTCAATTGCTTCATATATTTAAATGTTGTATGTTACATACATATTGATATTTTGATCGGCTGAAGCAATACAAAACTAGTTTAGGTACATTTGTGAAGTATCGAAAGGAAGACAGCCTTTATTCTGACACTCATTACATACTAAAAATATATAAACATACATATAGCTATATACGATTATACATTATAAATACAACTATCAAACTAATTCACAAAACATACACGCACGACATAGACATGTGTCCATTTTTAAACAAATTGCATGATTTATACAGTGTCCTATGTTCGTATGAATGTACCTATGTGTCGCAAGGGTGGAGAATGGGCACTCCCCCGGCGTAGTGCTGAGAACAGGCCACAGTGTGATAATTTACTGGGAGCCCCGTGTGATACGCCGAAGTTCATTTACGTTTTCTTTTTTTTTTGTTATAAAAAAGATTATAAGATTTTAAACACAGCAGTTTTAGCTAATAAATAGATCATATTTATGAAACAAGTTCAATTTCAAACAACAGCACCTAATTACTTGTAGAGGACATAACTGAAGCAATTCTATGATGTCGTTTAGTCGAGCCCATAGAAAATTGTTAAGCGTTCGAAACAGGAATAAAAATAATTTGTTATTGATGAAAATATTTTGAATGCTTCACCTATAATTTGTGACGCACAAAGTAAAATATCGTCACATTTTGTTAAAATATATGTACCTATATAATTATTTTCTAAGCAGCCTTGATGGTAAATTATAAAAAATATTAACACAGTAGGAATATGAACATTCTTCTATATTTAATGTTTCGTACTGTTTACGCCATACAATACCGTCGAGCGCGTAAGCATTAAGTTCTCGTAATCGGTTGTTAATGTAATAAATACGTAAGCGCTTAATTGAGATCGTTCGAAAGTTCCGTATGATAAAAATAATATTCGAGTAGGTACTTTACACAAAAATTGTTTCTTAGGGTGTCATTCTTCAAAACAATCCGTCCCATGGCGTAATTCTGACGGGCAACACGAATTTGGCGCTGCGAAACATTTCACGACATCAAGCCGGGAACTACACGTGCACCGCGTCTAACGTCGAGGGCGACGGTAAATCGCGGCCGCTTCATATGCAAGTGTTATGTAAGTTTCTTTATTTCTTATATATTCGAGTCAGAGCAAAACTTGCTAACTTGCTAACAAATAGTCTATGACATAAAGTCATGTACAGAAAGAAGTATGTTAGTAATTGGAGCCATTTCAGCATAAAACTTGCACATACTAATGCCTAGTAAAAATTAATATATTTATAAATCTTTTTCCACTTGAATTCATATAAATATTTTGCAAGCTAGTAAACATTTCTCAGCCAATATTTTTGTTCGTTAAATAGCAATCGTCAAATTTGAAACATTCAATGAGGGATTCGCCCATGTTACCATTGATATGCACTGGGGTAGCATGGCGGAGAAAGCATCAGTTTCCTCCAGTTGCAGGGAGAGACCCGTTCTCAACAACAAGGTGTTAATGAATTACCCTATCCATGTTTTCTATCATCTGCCGTAATTACATATTACGGAGTACCCTCACTCAGCGCTGAAGAAGTGCAAAAGTATATTCATGCCTTTTTATCTATGCATGTCGCCGTATGGAACTATCATCTACACGTGTATTGTATCGAAAGTAGTAAGTAAGTGATACGAAGTTGCCGTCGCTGCATATGTAAATTTAATAGCACGCTTAATGCTACAACTTAAAACTTTTCTGTGTTCTGTATGCGAACGTTGTGAAAATCGCTGAGGCTATTTTCATAATAAGACTGCATTTATAGCCAGCTATCAAGTATTTTGTATCTACAGATGGTAAATTCTGCTGTCAATCGCCAAAATATTTATAATAAACTAAAAGATATGGCTTGAAATATGTATGTAGGAAATTATTTGTAAAGGCTAAATAAACAAGAAATCCTTAAATTAATCATATAGTAGTTGTCCCTTAGGTACTTACTTAGGTACAGTTATACGAATTTTGATTAGGCTGCCGTAATTCTGAAGGCATACCAAATAATTTACACACAGTTTGGTGACGTTGAGTTGGCCACATATAGCGCATAACTTATTATAGGGATTAACCCGTATCTAATCAACTTTTATTATGTATTATAACTCCAGTAGTTGTGGGAAGAGACCTACATATATCCCTGTGCCTTTCGTCCGTACAGATAGACCGTTATGTAGAAAGAAACAAATGAGGCTGATCGGCGCGGCGCTGCAGGAACCAACGAATATCGAATGCGAAGTGGACGCGTTTCCCCCTCCAAACACCTTCGACTGGATCCTTAACAACTCTGCCGGCTCCATCAAAGTCGACCCTGTGAGTATACTATTCCCTATTCACCATTCTCTGAACTATCCACCTAATTGAATACAATAATATTATTACACCAATTTAAATTGAGACCAAGAGAAAGACAGATACAAAGACATTTATTGGCACAAATATTCAATAAGTTCACAGAATTATTAGTTCAATCAATCAATTACATATAACTGTGGGTGTCAAATTGACATTGAATTTGAATAAAGATAGCATTGTACCACCACGCTCGTAAAACTCGTTGGTAGGACTATTAGTTAATATATGTATTCGTAGCGTGCTAAAGAAATCCATTAGCAGTTGGTTTTGTATTTAAACCAGAGACAAAAATATATCTACAAAAAAGTAGTCCTTGTATAATTACCGCTATATTTACTTCTGTATAAAAATTGCTGCTGAAGCACTCTTCATTTTTGTAATACATAGAGGATATCTGACATATTTTATAATATCATGTTCAGGAGAGTCCGTTTTAGACACAATATCTGACACGAACGTTACATTGAATAATTTACTATTTAGTAAAAAACGTCTCTTTTAAATTCGTATGTAAAACCGTATTCGTTACAAAAATTTGGCTTCTGCAGTCTTCGAATGAAACCTTTAAATATCGTTTTTTGTTTCTTAGTAAACATAAATATATAATACAATACTACAATAATATAAAAAAACACTTCTAATCTAACATTTTTTTATCAACAGGATCGTTTTACCGTTAATGCTAAGGAAAGCAAATCAGTCCTCACTTACACTCCAGTAGCCGACATCGACTACGGCACACTATCGTGTCGAGCGACCAACTTAGCCGGCCAGCAAGCCGCCCCTTGCGTGTACACACTGCTGCCGGCGACGCGACCGGATCCACCTTCCAACTGCACCGTTTATAACTTGACAGACGACGCCATGGACCTGGTCTGCTTGGCAGGTGAATAATGGTTCAATTCGTACATTTGCTTGACCAGTCCAAGTTCAGGAACTTTGAGCTCGGTTGTATTTCTGAATTGTATTATTAGATTATTGAAGTAGTTAGGTTAAGTCTCGTTTTGTTGGAGTTGAAGACGTATTGCAATTACCTTTGTAAAAAGTTAGTCTGTGTCTTCTTTTGTTGATTAAAAGGCAGACCCGTAAATGCAATCAACTGTTAAGAGTTTAATTACAACCTATTCCTTTTATTATTTTTCGTCCCTATCCGCTTTAAGCCTGCTTTATCGAACCACATTGTTTTTCTTGTTCCGTGTATTTTTTACTATCTAACCTACTTTAGTAAATTTCGCGTCACATGAATTTAGGTCGTCCTATATAATGCTATCTTCATGGCTTCAATCGTTGTCGTGGATATTTTCTTTATACTGTACCAGTCTCCGCTGTAACACTTTTTACATCCCACTATTGGGCACGGGTTCCTCCGGAAATCGCCGGAGGCGTGTGAGATGTCCCAAGATATTCTAACCACTGCAATCAATTACTATAGTATTGCTCTCAAATTAAAATTCGCTTTCAAATGTTTTTAAATAACTTTTTTGTTATAAACAATTTCTAAGTCTTGCGTTATTGGTCAATTACTCGTTCAAAACTAATCTTACCCTTCAAGCTAGGTTGCTTAGCTTTAAGCGTAGCTAGAGTATAATTAACCAACCTATTTGCCACGAGCTCATGGCATTAAAAACAAATTCAAACTTTAACATCGAGCTGTTTAGATTTTAGATAGATTGATATTCAAATTTCATTGCCCTAATAGTAGTTAAATATGTAGATCTTTATGTTATCTGTTTAAGTAAAAGTATATTTTCTGTCTTTGTTAATACAAAATAACGATTAAACAAAAAATATACAAATGACTACGTACCACGTAATACTATAATAAAAGTCACACGACCAACATATAATAACATTATTTAGGGTTAATATTATCAAGTTAATATTATCTCAATATACAATAAATGACATAAAAATTATATAATACCTTATATAGTACCATAGCTTATTGTGCCTTAAGCGGTGGGACCCAACTCCCGGTATACCGCAAAGTCGTTTTTTCAAAGTCGTTTTTATGGCAATAGGCTCACCACCTATTCCATTGTGGGACTTAACGTAACCGGTGAAATGTGGGGGTGTACTACATTCCTCTGCCTACCCCTTAGGGGATTACAGGCGTGATGTTACGTTCGTTTTTTCACAATAAAAACAAAATACACGCATGCATACATTACTGGAGTATTTTGTAGCTCTTTTCAAGATTGCAGAAAAGGCTTTCGATTTCGTGGCGTCGTCGATCGTAATAAAAAGGTACTGGCTTATAAGGAGACTTCTGTCTGTAGTGAAGAGCTTACAAACTAGAATTAAAAAAATGTATCGAATCATAATCTTAAAAATTTTTAGTAACGCTTTCTACTTACAGGTTATTTAATTCCTGTTTTTTACAGGTTACGAAGGGGGTCTACAAAATGTATACTTAGCAGAAGTGTGGGCGAATGACGGGTTGGTTGTTAACTCCAGTAATGGAATAGCTGTTTGGAATTTAAGACGTTTGGGGGCCAAACGAAAGCTGCAGATTGTGGTGTATGCGGCGAATGCAAGAGGGCGCTCCGAGCACATCACATTTACCGTGGAAACAGCTCCGAGGTTGTCCCCTAGGACCGGTAAGTCGAACTTTATTTTACTAACGTTTGGACTCTGTTTGAAGAAGCTAACATTTGTAGTAAAAACTACTTTACATGCAGCACCAAGTCAAACGGAATATTCGACTCGCAGCACAGGTTTTGCATGTTACTAAGTATGGTCTATAATAATATGTCAAGTTATTGATTAAATTGCAATCTCAGTGGTTACTTGTACACAGACGCTCAAGAAGCGTGGGAGATGAACTGGGCCGTCGGCGGCGTGCTGGGCGCCGCGGTCACGCTGGCCATTATACTGTGCTTAGCTTTCCTCGTCACCAGACTACGTCATCATTCGCGTGATTACGAAGGTTAGTGGAAATGTATATTAAAAATTAAATCAAGTACATATTATGTATGTATTTATACTGTAACAATGAAATAAAAGAAAATTGTAGAATGTTGCCTAATTTGTCAATTCTATTCTATTTAATTGCCAGTTGCCATGAAATAATACGAGTACAATAGACAATCGGACTTATTTTTAATTTAGTAAATAAAAAATATACTATATTAACATTATTTTAATTTTATTCTACGTAGATTTTTAAAAGATTTTTGTTATATGAAATTAAATCGTTTTTTATGACAAACTTCAACAAATATAACAATGTAATATTGATAGTGACACTTCCGCTAAACTTGTTCCAAATTTCAGTTACGGTGCAGTCAACTAAGAATCAGAAGACCTCTATACAAAAACGGGTCTCATCAGACGAGTGTAATCCCGATTTGATCCCTTTGAGTAAAGGTAAATTTAATTTAAATGCATTTTATATTTTATAATATCATAAGCATTTCTTATTAAGGGTACCTACTAAGGTTAAATTACAATTAATTGGTGTATTATACCTGTTCTATGTATATATGTAATATTGTAATATCGAAAAATATTAATAGTTAAGATAAATAGCGGAACGCGGTGTGTATTATTCCTGTAATGTAATAGAAATGTCCGTAATAATGTTTTTATTGTTTAATTACCGTTAATGTTAGCAATACACGAATTATTAAAAAAAAATCTTAACTGTAACAGCTCTTATCGAGCTCCTCGAAGAAAATTTAATTATAATGAGGGAAAACTCCTTTAAGACTCTTAGAAATATTCAATTAATATTGTCTGAATATTTATCTTCTCTTAATTCCCTGTTATCTTAATTACCTTTACACTGAGTTACAAATATACAAAATTATACTTAATATAATAGAACGATAGAGTTGAAGTTTAGCTAGAAAATTATACTCTAATCATAACTATTAATAATATAATTTATTAAAGATAATGCCAAGAGCTATTTGTTCGGTATTCGCCTCCCCGCATACCGCAACTACGGGGCGGAAGAGGCCGGTAAAGAGAGTTATGAGTAATAGTATGATGTATGTATGTATACGCTCCTCAATCGGACATATTCTTACGATGTATTAAAGGTTTTGAGTTTCAATTTAATCAACTTAACTTAACTTAACTTGGACAATACCGTAAATATATTGTAAGATTGGTTTTAAAATATATACCTTATAATGAATACAATAATTAGAAGTTAGTCCTAAAACGATTTATCTTATTTCATGAAGGCATTGCTCTGCGCAAAGAAGATAAGATTGTGGCTAAGTAACTAGCGAGACTCGCGATTACTTCTGCCGCCGCATTATGTGTTCTTGTCAGTTTCCTCTGGGGATGGTTTTTATTCAATAAATCGCTGGCTATTTGCTCTAATTAATTAATCCTGCTATTGGTCTGATAGTTTAGTCGTTTAGATTTTAGCTTTTCATTCGGGGGATCTCAGTATCGAATTATGGCACTCGCCTGTGACGTTAAATCTTTGTGTAGTTTTTTTTTAAAGATTAAATATTACTGGCTAGAACGACGAAAGGGAAAGCTAGTGTAGGTAACGAGCTTTAGGATTCTTCACATGTTCTCTAACATTGTATGGGAATCGGTCTTGGGTCACCCACTTCCAAATCAGTACGACAACATCAATAACGCTATAAAAATATTTTTCGGTAACTAAAAATCGCAACTGCTATATATTTTCGGAGTAAGTAATTAAATTTAAGATGTGTTATTTTGAAAGACGCCAAAATTATTATTCGCTTCCAAATAGCGGTGATATGACATGGATTTATCTGCCTGCCAGAAGTGACGCCGGCGCCGCCCGAGCCGCCGCAGTACTGCGCCGTGGTGTCGAAGCCCGAAAGTAAGCCCTCGCCCAGTTCGCACAGCCTCGCGCGGCCGCCGTCGCCGCCGTCACCGTTATCGTCACCCCCACCACCGCATTTCGAATTGCAGGTTAGCATGATCCTGCACCGAACGACCACTGAAACTAATACACTATTGTGTTATCAAATTTTTAATAATGGTATCGTCAATTACTCCAAAGTTAAAACTTTCCTCGACAGCATAATTATTTTGATATCATCGTTTATAGACTTAAATTTTATTAATCGCATTATTTAACAAAAAGTAATTTTTGTGTTTGGCATAGAGGATATGGCATTTACGGATTTTTTATCTCATTGGTGTTTCGTTATCAGGTTGTTAGCTCCAACTGTTAAAGTACTTGTATAAAATTAAATCTTGCTTATACTCAAAATATTGTATGTATCCGATCCAATATTTGATCAACTAGCCTGATCTAAAATAAACGTCTCTCACGATCGGACAAACTCGTAGTCCAAATTTCAAATTCTTAAGACTAACACATTTGCCTATCTCACGCATTAAAGTGTTACCATACATTGCAAAAAACTATTCTTCTATGTTAAGAATGCCTCTTCGCTTGTGTACCTGAACAAAGGATTGTCGTATAACCACTTTATTTTTCACTAGCTTTTACCTGTCCTTCGCTGAATGTAGCTATAAAATTAATAACAACAACAACAATTTTTTTGTGATTCTAATTTTCATAATATTGCGCCATGTAGCGCCGTAGTTTTCTAACTAAAATAATACGCAATTAAAATAACTATATTTATATTTTGTCAATGTTTTTTACAGGCCAGTAATAAATTCACTGTTCTACTGACAGTTTTAAAACACATTTCTTCCTCCTTAGATATACTCGTTAGTTGCATAGTTAAAAGTCTGACCGCCGCCGGGCCGAAGTTTCGACTTGAGAGACACAAGAAATGACATTATGAGTTTATTTCAGAACAACCGTAGCTTTGCGAACGGAACCAAGAGGCATCGAGAGATCGTCACTACGAGGACACCCCTACTGTCGGCTCATCAAGAGAGTCGCGTGTAATCGCGTGTAATACATCGCAGCCGACTACGATATTTTAAATTAGATATCCGATAACCTGTACTATATATTATTAGTAGAACGTTGTACAGAAAAAATGACTTTAAGTCTATTCTCGTGCACTGTTATATTAGGTTTAAGACAAATACTTTATAATAAATGGTGAAGATAAGACTGTTGATGGTTCAGTTTCTACGATGCGAAATATATGGAATGCTAATTTTATTTGAAGGCTAACACGATACCAAAGTAGTAAAATTTTATCTTTCTTATTCAAACATTGTCGCACCTAACATTGTCTATCTTCTTAAGCATAAGGTTCTGTCTATTGGCAACGTACGTAGACCGTATAATTCTCATCAGGGCTATTGTCAGAAATACTAAGACTAATTTATTACCAGCATTTTAACGATATTTTTAATGAGCTAGATTCCACAAATTCAATTTGATGCATTATGAGGTGACCGTTTCAATTGACTACTAAGTTTTCAATACAATAAAATCAAATTTCTGCTATTTCTACCATTGGTTTTAAAGCCTGTGGAAGTTTGTTACGCGAGCGTGTGCGTGTCACCTTTGTTTGTATTCTGTCTGGAAAACGGTAAATGGCATGTGGCGCAGCGAATGTTGTTTGAAATTATATTGTCTTATTATAAAAAGTTATTCGGAATTTTGTTATACGCTATTCGTCATCGCGCCTGTTCCAATTTATAAGCAGGATTAATACGAAATATGTACCAAACGTTAAATAGACTCCGCCACTCCCGGTTATCTCTCTGTAAAGGGGTGAACACCCCGTCCTCATGTCAGCTAGAGTTTCTTCCTGCATCTTCTGACACAAGGAGGTTCTACGTATATAAAGTATATTAATATTTGTTTTATATCATATTTGATAGGGTATCTAGATAAATTTAAAATAACTCAACTTTATATATTGAAAATGTATTTATGTACATACATATTTGAATTATTAAAATAATATGTTAAGATAGGTAAATTTTTAATAAACTATAGGTATCTGGAACAATAAATAACAGTTGTAAATATAATTAATACTTGTATTTATTGGCACGAAAATCAAATAACTTTGGGTTTTGTTACAATATTTTGTGTTATATATCAATTTCTAGTAATTTATTTTCAAGGGCGTTTTTTAATATGTAAACATTGTCAGTAAGTATTGCCTTTATGAGTTTGTTAAAATGTCTACTGTAACAGAGATTTCTGGTTTAACAGAACAATTGACAAACGCTGTCTTTGTTGTATATCATTTTGATTTGTGTATGTGATGCTGTCTGTATTGTACGTGCACGGTATTCAGTTAAACCTGCACAAAAAATGTTATGTTAATTTGAAGAATGTTTGATGCAGAGCGTGATGTTGCAGAAGTCATAAAGCGACATTGAAACTCTGATACGAAAACGCTCGGTATTTATTATAATACTAGCTTTTGCCTGCGACTTCGTCCGCGTGGAACAGTGATTCTGGGCAGCATTTTAATTCCCTAGGACAGGTTTTTATTTTTTTATTATCACTTTGAATACTTAGGATACTGTTATTGCAAAATGTAGTATTCCATGCGGACGCAGTTGCGGGTTAAAGCTAGTATAACCTATATTGAACAGTGATAATGTAGCATTCAAACGGTGAAAGAATTATTGAAATCGGTCCAGTAGTTTTTGAGCCTATTCGTTACATACACACACACACACACAAATCTTTCCTCTTTATAATA
>DWDX01005623.1:0-10358 GCA_018245675.1 Agara michaeli | reverse complement strand
CGCACTGAAACCCCGCGCCGCGCCGCGTACACATTTGACGGATCAAAATCGCACTCTCACGATTGATATTGAATGAGATAACACATTCAAATTGTGATCGAATGTGCAATTTAATTTGCATACACTTTTAACAGTAGGTACCAAACAGTATTTCTATTTAGCAGTGTAGGGGCACAGTGACGGAGAATGAACGCTCCACCTCGTTAGGGGAAAGTCACAAATAAACATTGATGAATCAAGAATTGGAGATAAATTGAATTAATGAAATGTTAAGTAAATTAAAATAGCGTTTTTATAATAACGATTTGATGTAACCGAATAAATAGTACAACCCAATGGGCACTGCGTGGTATCTTCAGTGGGTAATGCGTGTAATTATGTCGCAGTTTTGGTTGATAATATTACTATCGCTTTGTAAATATAGTTTTTATTGACAGATCCTGATTTATAACTCAGTTATAAACATGTCGCATACAATGCTAGCCATGTCAGGTCAACATCATCGACTTCCATCAACTTCCAGAGCCGTGATCCAATTCCGGCCACGGAGGACAACTGACTGTTCAATTGATGTTTTATAAAATTGAAAACGCGAGCGCACACACTCGCCAGTCCGGTTCGCGTTTATTGTTTGCGGGAACAATGAATATTCAATCTGTTAGTTGTAAACTGGGCAATTGTGCCCGCGCTCTAACGGAACTGTTAACGGTTTTTCGAGCAATCGGTCGGTGAATCCGAAAAGTGACCATCGGTTTATTGCTTAATAATAAGCAACGTAGTGGTTTAACTTTCAGCCTTCCCTTCGGAGTCTTGGGGTTCGAATCCTGGCAGGCACCTGTGACATTAGGAAGTTACGTGCGCTTTTAAGATTCAACAATCGAACGATCGATACAACGTTATAATAACCGAATCTTATATATGTAAAAATCCTCTAACACGATGTTTGTCCGACTAAGTGTCGTATAAAAAGTAAAAACATTAGCTTTGCAATAAAAAAAAAATAAGATCTCTAATCGAGATAAAAAATATCTCATCTCTCAAGTTGGACCAACGTACACACATGTGCGGATTTTCATGAGGATCGGTTCAGTAATGTTGCAGTCCATCGATGACAAACACTATGACAGGAGATTTATATACACATTATGCACATTACACTATTTATATATAAACGCGTCTAACTGGAGGAGCAAAAATAAAGTATATTTAACATATTGTAACTCAAACGAACCGCAAATACGTTCGAACGGCAAACCGACATCAATTTAATTAACACCCTAGTTAAGTACGTAATATTTGATACAATGTAGATTTATTACTAGTGCAATGGGACGCAGTATATTTATGTATATAAATGCCGTACAAGCAACCACGAGCCAGAGGCCACATTAACGGATTGACGAATAAATTGGCCACTGATTCTTTCGATCTAGTCCTTACTGCCTTCCAATTAACCTCTTTCGGAAAAGCTTAATGATCTGTACTCATGTATGATATAGCAATAACGAGGAAAAATCTTTACAGTCAATTTTAATGTTGGGGTCGAATTGCAATATCGCGACGTTTTGACAATTTTTTATAATCTAAATACGTTCAAACCGTCACGACTTCGACGTAAAACCTCAAGTGCAAATTTAATTTCATCTTACACGTCGATTGCAGGCCGCCGCACTTAGCGCCCGCACGCCGGCACCATACAGAAATATACGGGGCGTAACATCTCGACACATATTCCAATGACCTTATTTGACCGAAGATATAAAAAATAAGCTTTATTTTTAAATTCCACGAGCGGTCTTTAGCCGGCTCTAGCATTGTGGCCCTCGGCGGTTAATTAGTGCGCGCAGACGTAACAAGTCGGTTTAAAATTTCACCCGACGTGTTTGCCAGTTAAACTTGGCCGCGTGTAAAAAATATTACTCTCGTTCTACTCGGAAATTTTTGCCGGCTTTTGTACTTTGTTTAATTCCTATTGAATATTTTAAATGTAATAAATATGAATAGCATTTAATTAAGACAAAGACAAAATCGTTCATCATTTCTCTCATTCAATCATCAGTCTCTTTCATTTCATTCATGGCCGCGGGTCCGTTCTCAGAATAAGGAGACTCAAAGTCACAGTCGGCGATGTTATCCGAGTAGGATCATCACACTTCTTACACACATTTGAAAATATTATAAATAAATCTAGCTTGTATTAGATTTCCTAATATTATTCTCTTTCACTCACTCAGTCATTTACGCGTTCATTCCCTCGCTCAGTCACTTATTTAGTCCTTAGCTCGCTCACCCGTTGACTTATTCACTCAATCGCTATTTCCATTACTCACATTCACTCACCATAGTAGTTATGGACGATAAAGAAGATAATGTAAAAATCTCTGAAGACTTAAATGATTGATTGCTGCCTTTATTAGTATTTATTAAATACACAAAAAATTTGTCACGCTTTTCGCAATAACCCTTATCGTCTATGAGGTCCCGCAGGACGCAGCGTGGTTTCCGTAGAGATGCAGACATCTGTTTATACATCGGCGGAAAGTTTAATATCATCGGAAAATATAAATAACTTCGTAATTATACTACAGCGTACATTTAGCCAGCGCGATATTTCTAAACAGCAATCGCAAACAAAACAGTCATCCAATATCCGGTATTGGCGGATAATGTTTCAGCAAATGGAATTAAAAACAACGGGCGATGATAAACATTTTATGGTAATGGTTTGCAGTAAAGTACCAGCGCTTTAAGTACTAGGCTCATTTGACAGAAGTTCTAATATAGATATCGCTGATCCAATCTTCACACTACACTATGGTTACATTATTTTTCTGCAAAGACACAGACAAAGGCAAAAAGTTTGTATCTACAAATATGCATACATTCAAAGATTTTACAGAATCCTTACATCAATCCAAATTTTGCGTTTTTCACAAATTCCAAATAGTTAAAATTTCAATTAACATCATCAAAGAATTCGGCTAAAATTACTCTTATATTCATTTTAGATCCTAATAATCAAATCAAAACCCCAAGCTTAGTATTCCCTATTGCATATTTTCATTTAAAAAAATGCATTTAGTACATCTCCCTTGGCAATTTTGAAATAGATCAACACAAATTTACTGTTACACTATTTCCTAAATACTAGGGAGTATCGCCGGTTTTGAATCTTTCTCTTCTAAACAGCTCCACATAACTATGAACTGCAATTTTTGATTAAGTGTGAAACTTGATGAATATGAATGAATAAAAAAGTTGATGAAAAAGATTTACATTCTCAAATCTTCTTCATTTGGGACGATAAGATTAATTTAGAGCACAATTAAATATAAGCACTACGAACTCTCGACACGTTTTTAAACAAACATTTTATGCACCCATGAGGAAACAATGAATGAACGCGTAATGAAATTCATAGCGTAACTCAAAACACTGTAATGGTGAACTGTGATATTGTTGAAATTTGCTATTACCGTGACCGCAGGAATCGTACTAAATTCTGAACAATCCAAGCGTGGTCAAAGAGAGAGGGCAATTGTATTTAAATTCATAATGCTCGCAAATCCTTCCGCAATAACACTGCTAACTACGTTGGCTGCGACGAACGTAGCGTGTACATTGATACGCCGGCCGATTATCAGGCTGTCGGACTTAAATAAACATGTACAGAGACCCGATATCCGCGAATACAGAGGTGACGATACGAAACAAGAAGACGCTGACGGTTTCAATAACGATGTTTGTAAATTAATAAATCTCAGGGGAAGAGTACGAGTGGTATGCTTAAACCAACCCAAAGCGCCTGATTTTTTGGGCAATACGTCAACGCTTAGCACAGTGTATGTTTCATATGTAGATGAATCTCTATATACTACTACTACTACAACCACAACTACAACTACAACTCCAACTCCAACGACTACAATTACTACAACTGAATCCCGTAAAGAAAAATGTAGCCGCTTGTCCCTGTGTAAAAATCATGTTTGGAATAAATAAAACAAAAGATTAAATAATTAATAGTTACCGTGAATTGCAGCTGTAAGAACCTTCTTAATTCGTCAAAATACCAACTTTTTGAGTTTTTTCTAATTATAGTCCTGACTAAATTTCTACTAGTTTGCAATGAAACACTCTGGTGCAGTATCTCCGAGCTTCTCGGGGTCATCATGAATGATGACCCCGAGAGTCATTACCAGAAGGGGGACGCAAAGGAGAGTTCTAACCATCGATCTAAGACAAAATATGTTTCCAAATGTAACAGTTGACTAAAATGGGATGATTACATGGGACTGTGGCTTTTACGATGAGTCAGATAATTGACAACATTTTCTCCTGTCAACGTTGTTACTTCTGTTCAAAGCTTACGTGACATTGAGTGGATGGTCATAAGAAGAGTGAACGTAGGGAATATGAAGCGAAGATTTACCCTCGTCCGAGCAAATGCGCAGCGACGCTTCGTAATAACTGCTATAAATATACATATAGAAAAAACATATAAAACGCCTGTTGATTAAGTTAAAAAAATAGTACCATGTGAATTTTTACTGACCTTTCTATGAGTATTTGAAACTGGATTTATACATTTTTTTAAAATCACAAAAATTTAAGCAGTGATAGGTCTTAGTGACTTGGATATCAAATCGTGGTTCGTATTTCGACTTTATTACGCATTTTAAGATTAAATAACCGGAACTATAACAGTGAAGAAAACTATCGTGAAGAAACCTGCATACCTTAGAGTTCTCCATATATTGTTTTCTAAGATGTATGAATTGCCCACCTGGATTTGGCCAGCGTGATAGTCTATAGTTTGAACCTAAGAAACCAGTACACAGCGGCGACACTATGAAAATGAATATTATATAACTTTATCTACTTATAACATCTACACACCTTTTACGGTAAAACTATTGGTGATTAATTACAATAAATCCTCGTACTTAAGTTTGCAGCTAACGAAATTCGGTACATTTAATGGCATGC
Source organism: Agara michaeli (assembly GCA_018245675.1). Lineage (NCBI taxonomy): Eukaryota > Metazoa > Arthropoda > Insecta > Lepidoptera > Hesperiidae > Agara > Agara michaeli. The sequence goes on along the minus strand of DWDX01005623.1, from coordinate 5,369 downwards.
CCTTGAATATTTTAGTAACAGAGTTGTAATAAAGTTTACATTAAATACCTAATTAACAGGACGAAATGATCATAAAACAAGATTCCGTGATAAAAGCCTCTATATTATCTAATCATCGTTTTTAGTGCGAAGCGTATGTCTCACTTCATATTTTGAGTAAGTTGAAACGTGCGTGAGAATATGAAGAAAAGGGATTTACCTTCGTCAAACAGCCGACGTCACGATAATAACCACGAACAACCCAAATAGGAACAAACGTAAGATTTGGATTAGAATTAAAACATATATCTACTACACAATTGTTCTGCTTCAGCTTAAGAATCTGGACACAAGTCTAGTAGACGATAGTATGAGTAACTACCATGATCATCTGGATATACTTATGAAGCCCTAATTTTATTAAAATATTGTACTAATTTTTAGATTGGAACGTTACCTTACGCCAGGTCTAGTGCGTGATTTATATATTTGGAATTTGGGAAACAATTTTTCGTGTAATTTAAAATGAAATTGATTTTGAAATAATCGCCGTGCACTAAATAAAATGGTTTCATCGCGAGTATACATAAAAGAAGTAAATGATCTTTCGATAGTTACAAATGTTCAATTTTGTACTACTTTAGTCCTTACTATTTTAGACTATTTAATCTTAGTGCGTTTTTTGAACGTATGGGAAGCAAAATCCACAATAATCCATATTCCAAATTCATATTATTCCAATATTTTAATTGAACTTCGTCTTTAACCAGTTCACACTTGCATAAATACTGTCCTTGCTTGTTGTACTATGTACATATGTGATGAGTAAGTGTCTGGGAAATCGAACAGTGCATCGACATTTCTAATCCCTTTTGTTACTTCATCACCGTTTACATTTGTTAGTATTGCATTATCGGACACAGATGCTAGGACGTAATGTGAGGGTCAAAGTCATAAAGCTTCTACCACGCTAGCCAAGTTACCGTTTGCCAGACTTTACGCAATTTAACATAAATCATGAATAATCTTATGACTATCAAATCACGCATATATTTGAGAAATCAGCTGCGCGTCAGGATTTGGATAGCTGAAATTCAAACGCTGTCAACGTTTATCAAACCGTTTTTATGCCCTATCATTGTTACACTTGTAATTTCTAGAAGGTCAAAGAAAGAAAAACCCGAGGCATTACTATTTTGCGATATTAGTAAAAATATGAAGAAAGAGGATTTACCCTCGTCAGCAACCGACGTCACGGTAATAACTGCGAGCGGCCGAGATACGAAAATATCTACGTTTGATGTAAATAATCCTCATAAAACTCGGACCTCTACGAGCTCTCAATTTACGTTCTCTTAAGCAACTGTTAAATGTTGCAATTTGATACATACCAATATAACGTTGCCTTTTAAAATTTACACTTTCATTATATTCCTCTTTTACTAACATTGGTTGTTGATGATTGTAGATGTGGAGGGAGACGAAGACTTTGGTACTGCGGCCAAGTAGGCTATATACTGAGGGAGCAGTCTGGTGGCTCCAACACCGGTATATGTATAAAGAGAGTGATGAACATAGAAAAAGCACGTCAGATGTAACAATGGAGATATTCGGCACTCGTTGCCTACTGCCTTTACCGTTAGGGACCTGGCTGTGTAGTATAGTAATAGAAATAGTACAACTAGTAGGTGCGTTGAGTTCTACCCGAACGCTTGCCAGCTGCTTCAGGTGTGAATTTATTAACGTCTAAGAAAATATTTTTCCTTCTGTGCCTCCGTACTTGTAAATTTTGGAAGCCTCTTTGCACTCATTAATTCATTTTGATTTAATCAATGTAATATACAATTCAACATGGTAATAAGCTATTCATTCGCATTAATGCTTAATAGTGCATGGTCTGCGTCTTGGTGTAAGAATGTCTACATAAATATTTAAGCATTTTATATGTGATTAATCAACTTTACCTGTTACCATAATACAAGCTTTGCCTTATTTGGGATGCGATGGTCTCGTGTGAATTTGTCTCGAGATATAATTATTATTGAATAGCTATATTAACTAGCAGCCGCTTGAAGTAATTACAACAACTGGTCGAAAACAGTTTTGAAATACGAGTGTAATATTGAGACGCTTATTGGGATAACGTATCGAAAGCGGTGCCAGTTAAAGCAACATAAGGCGCGATCAACCCTCAAACGGCGTACTACTAGTGGTAAATTTTCATGATGTTGTTTATTTATAATTCCTATTCTCTAAGTTAATCCCTGTATTGTACTTCTCACCGTACGATTCTTTCTCCCGCAACGAAAATTCTTCGTAAGTTCATTTAAAAATGGTTTAACGGTAATGTATTTTTATTGATTAATTTTATTTTTTCAACCTCAACAGTCTTAACGTCTATGTAGATAGATAAACATATTTTTGTTCACATGCTTAGACACTAATTTGAAATGAATTCAGCTGATTGTTTATCTTCCAAATATGAAGTCAAAATGTCAAACGCCAAGTTTGCGCAGCGGCTTTGCGCCGAACCCTTTGAATGTCAGCTACTCTTTAATATAATATTCTTAGGTAAGTATATTTTAAAAACGGAGATAATTTGAAACTCTAGGGAGCTGTAATCAGATACCAATTTGCGAAGCGCCTTTGACTCTGCACTGAAAAGAGTGCTGAAATTTAATTGCCGTGCGATTAAATAGAATCCCCAGACTGGAAAAGTCACCATTTATACAGATGTTTTGTAAGTTGCAGGAACAGGAATAGGAGGGACACAACCGAGCCGCGCTGAAAGGATGACTCGAATTTCCCGGACATAAAGTATATGGCGAGATAATAATATTAGTACTTACGCGCGATGCTAAGAAGATTTTTGTAGAACATTAATTCTACCGTGAACCAGAGGTGATTAATACAATTTGTGTTTCGCTCGGAAGGCCGTAGATGCAGGTCCAAGGGTACACTAGACGCGAGACTCAATAGTAGCAACACATCACTGACCGACGTCTAATATTACAGACACTAAATAATACTAACTGCACTCCTACTAACATGTACTAACCGGACTAATGTTTCTATTAGTGCTATTCCCGCAGTTCTGTTAGCAATGAATGCTAATCCCCATTCCTGCAGTCCCGTCAGTCAGTCTAACAACCCCATTCCTACAGTCCCATTAAATGTTGGATGCAGATGTGACTGCTGTCTATTTTGTTACATTTGATTACAATTAAGCTCGCAATGTTTGTTTGTTATCTGTATAAAAGACTATTTGTGACTCGCCGTTTAATAAGGCGTAGGTTGAACTCCGGGGTAACCGGTATATTTCTACAAAGATACAAGAGTGAATTATTAATAAACAACGGGCGAGTACAGCTGCGCGTCGGACCCGCGTCAACAGACGGACAAGCGGATTATAATATCGCGAGTTTTTTGATGCCGTGCTCTAAGCGTGGGGTGAGATGAGTGAATTTAATGGAGCTGGACTACAAGTATTAAGGATAATTCAATATAGTGTAGGGTACTTATAAAATGTCGTAAGCACTGCAACAATACAGCCTGCACTTCTATTAATTTTTTGTCAAACTGAAAGTAAGCTACCAAAAGACCGACATTTATACAGTTTGCATCGACCCTTAAATATCCCCGCAATTGAGTTCCAGCATTTCGTAATAAGACTCAAACGATAGCAAAAAAATGCTGTATCTTGTTTAATTCACAAATTGCGGGCTAAAGATCGTCTGACATTTTTAAATCCCGATTTAAAGCTGTTGAGGATTGCAAAATAGCGATTTTGTTTTTCAATTTGAATGATTAGTATATATTTCTTTTAATAAAATGAATATTTTGCCGCATTTAAAATGTAATGACTAATTAAAATGTAATTATTAGGGTTGTATCGTTTATATCTAAAAATATTTGGAAGTGAGGGAAAAAGTAGAACTATTAATTCATAAAGTGGAGCGCAGTGAGGTTGAACCCTTGTCATACGCGACAGACGGACATTCGGATTATTACTATGGGAACTGACATTAAAGCACTTTTTTTGGCGAATACCGGAATGAGACTGAACTTAAATATAATGCCGTTGCATTCATGGTAGGGTTTAACTTTAGGCAGTTGCCATCTGTACCGTAATACAGCCGATCAGGCAACAAACACTTTCGGAAATAAAATAATATTATTATATCCCCGCTACACCGGCTTATTAGCCACATACGGGCTCATGCTAGGAAGGGGCAATAGCAACAAAAGGGTCGCCGTTGTCGAAATCGACAAGGAGGACTATATCTATATAGGGTTTAGCTCGAACGAAACTGTCCTTGCAAAAGGCACGCGCAGGGGGGCTGATATTCTTAAGGATTAAGAAAAGATTTCAAGCGCGATACGCATTATATACATTGTTCATATTTCTGATGCTTTAAGTGTCATCACGGATCATTGGTAGATACTGCATATGTCATTCAAATTATTGTACATACAATCAATAGTTAAGAAGAACGAACGCGTATAATTTCAAACTAGGTTAACAAAAACTTGCATAAAAAATCAGATACAGATGTATTGTTTACTACCTATGTTTCTACCCGAAAATGTTTCTACTTAGTGAGTTATCAGAAACTTCCCGGTGCAGGTAACAACATTTGACAGGCAATTAGGAAATGGCCGGAGTTCTTAAGTTGGGCGCAAGTTCAGCGCATAAGTTCGGGAGGCAACTTCGCAAGCTCATGTTTCATATATCGACACAACACTATCAAATTTCGAAACGAGTTGCACTGAAGTTGGTAGAAAACGAGGGCTTATGAGTGCATGCAGGGATTGATATATTAGACCTATTTCAAATAAGACGGGTGGGTGCAGGTAGTGGCAAGTTAGGCGAGCGTATCCGTGTTCCGAGGGGCACGTTAAGGAGTCGTTTTCAGTTATTATCAGTTAAATCGATAAAACGGGACCGAGTCATTGGGATCTTATGACTTGAGGTATTTGAGATAGTTAAAACAAATGTAGATGTAAACCTAAGCTCAAATATTTGCAGAAAACAAGGCTCTATCGGTTCACAAGAACGCCAATTATCGTGCAGCTACAGTCCGAGAACAGTAACGTAGAACAGCTCGGCTCGCAAAACTCTCAAGTGCTGACTGCGCTCGTGCGCGGCGGCGGGGCCAAACTATGTAACACATTATGTTACTTTTGAAAAATGTACTGAAAAGACAAAACTTAGCAGCTGTTTTTAGAATTATTTAAAACTAGCTTTTGCCAGCGACTTCGTCCGCGTGGAATAATGACTTTGGGCAGCATTTTAATCGCCTAGAATACTTATATTGCAAATAATACAGATACAAACTGCTCCACGCGGACGAAGTCGCGGGCAAAAGCTAGTAATTAATATAGCCTAT
>DWDX01005622.1:0-10360 GCA_018245675.1 Agara michaeli | reverse complement strand
TAACTGGTGAATTGTGGGGGTGTACTACACTCCTCTGCCTACCCCTTAGGGGATTACAGGCGTGATGTTACGTTTATCTGTCATAAGTCACGTATGTACATAAACGTTTAATAATATGCTTTAAGAATGCTCTACACGTGTTATCTTCCCCACTAATATGTCAAGCATTGTATGAATTACGTATTATGTGTGGTGTATTAAATTTGAGTGAAAAGGGAATCTTTAAAAATATCATTTAACATGTATTATTTCTCTATTTCCAGCCGTGAGCCAAATGAGAGCGTCCCGCTGCCCAGCTAACGCAGTTCCCACCTCGTAAATTCGTACAAGTACATTAAGTTATGTTCGGTCATAATGTTATTGTTACAATACCATTCCATAAGACAGTAGATGTTAACATAATTATAAATACCGCTATGAAGATGGAAGATCCAATCTCCGTTTCAATCTTCCAATACCCATTTCCATCTGAAGGAGGAATACATTTTTATTTTAACTAATTAACCGACTATCTAGTCATCTGTATATTCTGCAATTTGACTGTAATATAAGCAAAAATAAAACATGTGACCGGCACTTGCATTTTTTTTTACTATGCCAAATATTTATTCTTTGCCTATCGCATTTCACTTGCCTATAGATTTTTACAATACTGATATATGTAAAAATTTATATTTTTGCGTCAATCACACAATAAATACACCATGAATTTGTGTAAATTTCGCAAACTGATCCAAGTCTCTGGATCAGAAAGTGACTTAGACATTATTATACTTAATCGTATGTATCAAGTTCCGTCAGTCCAGTGCTCTTTATCTTTATCTTTCTTTATCTTTGGAATGACATGAAAGATGTGATGTACTCTAGTTCTAGTCAAATAAACATATTATAGGAAGATCTCCCTCGCCGAATTCTCGAGTGCACCTCAAGAAATATGCGAGAATTTCACAACATGAGTCACAACGACCGGTTCGAAAAATGCTCCGGTTTATATCAAACGAAGAACACCTCGAACAAGACCTAAACTTTGTTTCGTTCATGACATTTTTATATTAAAGTAAGATAAAATATATTTAAATTATCACCTACCTGTTTTTGAAACTAACCATATCTGTACTTGACTTACTAATTTCCCTATTACGAGATTGAACTTGATTTTGAAATCTCAACATTTACCTAGTTGTTCTTAGGCACCAGTACCATTTTGGTAAGCTAATTAAGAAGATTAAACTTGGATATTTATACATTTCTTACAACTTTTTTAGAAAAATTTACAAAAGATCGCATATCTCACAGCGCTATTTGTAGTTAGATCGAAAAAAACGCAAGATGATTTCGACAGCCTTACAGTGACATATTATGGAGCGCCATCTATTTGGTATTTGAGTAAATCAATAGTTTTGCCTCTTTTCAATAGGTGGCTCTATATGATTTTGCTCTGCATGGATTTGAAGCAGCAATTAGGTCTTAACGCTAATTGTCTGGAATTTGTAATATAAAATAATTTTCCTAGCCGATTCTGCTATCTATTTTATTTCTCAATCTTTCCTATATGTGCATTTCATGTAGGTGCATAGTCTATTTCTACGAATAATCGTATAAATAGACTATGCACGTAGAATAACATTCATATAAGAAATATTGTGAAAATACTTTCACAGCGATATTTGGCATTTCATCTTTCTTTCTCTCAATCTGAAAATGTATTTTTTATTTTATTTATATCTTCCATAACTTTCCTTTCATACATTTTGCCATTTCCCTGCACCTCACCTCGGTGGGCTGGTAGAAAATACTTTTTGCATTGAGCCCGCCTTTTATGCCCGTTTAGGTTCAATAACGATTAAGCTTAAATAAATAAATTGTCTTTTCCATGTACCTACCTCAATTTTAAATATTTTTCTCTTTTAAAGTATTTACGATATCTTGAGACTTATATCTTTAGATTGGTACCTAAATCTCGTGTCCGTTTTGTTTTGTTTGTTTTTCGTCTCCTCCCCATCCGCAGCCAAGGCGTGACCAGTTAGATCCGCGAGGGCTATATAAAATTCCAACTAATATGTCATACACTTGTCGAAGTGTTAATAAATATGATAATTGTAGTATTATGTTGTACAAACGGTTTTCTACACGATTTAATTCATGCGATTAGTAAGTAGATATTACCTAGTAATGCAATAGGATTTACTCAAGGCTACACTTACGCATAGCTGGTGAAACCGTTTCTAGTTGGAATTAGTTTAAAGTGATTATTTACGAGGTTATTGTAACGCATATTTTGAATATTAAAGAACTTTTTATTCTTTTTCCGCTAGAAATTCACAAAGTTATCATACTTTAAAACACATGTATTTATTCCTAGCAAGAGATAAATCAATATACATATGTATTGCGTATACGCCGATGGTTAATATACCACCGATGTTGAGTAATCTTTGAAATGCTAACAATTTAAATTAACATTTAACTATTTGCAAATGCTAGTAAAATAAAATTAAAAATACTTTATGTATGAATATTATTATACGTAAATAAATTGAGTTTGTGATTTCGAAACAAAGGGTTTTTCTTAATTACTAGTACCTACATTAGGGAAAACTTATAGACGTTTTTTTTAAATTTTTGTGTTCGTCTGTCTCTGTCTATTTGTTTGTCCGGTATAACCTCTGAAATCGATATTCATTTTGACGTGACTTTCATTGACGGGGAAAGTTTTTCAGAGATTAGGTAATTAAACCAGTTTTACGGTGCTTACTTCAAAATTGAAAAGACTTTAACCTCTATCAAACCCTGTGAGGGCTATAATATCAAAAAATCCACCTTTACTAGCTGCCTACGTTAAAATATCATGTTTCTATCATTAGTAGTTTAGGGGTTGCGATAATAAATGAATCAGGACATGTTTTTATATAATCGATTACAAGAATCGATACTTTTTATTGACAAATGCATCTCTTTTATGATGAACATCGTGAAGGACTTGGAATCCCCGGATTCGTGACTATTTCCCGGTAATCATACAGTAAAGTTTAACGACCAGGATTCATTTGCACTTGTATTAATCTTATTAAATTTCGGATTACTTGTATGAAGTTAAAGACGAAAGTGACTCACGTTGGTATAGAACATCGCGCGTGCAGACAGAGATAGATTCCGAGTTGATTTTATAAACCTGCACACGTACATATGCGGTGTTCACTTAACAATCCACGGTCGACCGGTTCAGTTACAGCGGTATTGCGAACAATTTTGAGTGTTTCGCGTAAAACTTGAGGATATATACGTTATTATAGTTTTTGTGAATTGAAATTATCGAATTAAATCTAAACATGACACGTGATAACAGGAGAAACAGATTAGCGATCTCCGCTGGTGAGTTCATGCATATTCAGTGTTTTGTTTACTAACAAATACGCATTAGATATGATGCACGTATTGTGAAATTCATATTTTAACAAATTCAGTTAGTTAAAATTGTGAACTTCAGTAAATATGTATCGAATAATTTATGTTACAATTATAAAGATTGCAAAATTAATTCATATCTCTACTATTAATTATATTCAAGCTTAAACGTCAATTTGTAGGTATATAAACGAAATTTTACGAGTAGGTACACATTTATAATTGTAAAATCATTTCGTTGATGATTTTATTAAAATGACTGATTATAGTTTCAACATAAAAAGATATCCGTTTTAAATTTTTATCGTACGCCCAATATAATAAGAAAACATTACAATTAACTGGATTGTTATTGCAAATCGATAACAATGCTCTTTCATCCACTTCACTTAGCAATATCGAAATATACTTAGATATAAATTCATTTATCGGAATAAAATTGACATTACTGTGTCGTAAAAAAACATAACAAACAGCATTTGAGTACAGGCACGTTGAATTTTTAATTGTTTTTTAAATCTTAAGAGATATAAATAACTAATAATTAACATTCTTATTTAATAATAATTGATTAATGATATTTGTAATTCTAATTCATCAAATGACAATAATAAATCTTCTATTCAATCGATATGAACGTTTTTAAAATTAAGTTGTTATTATTGTTATTAAAATTGAGTTATATTTATCACTAAGATTAAAGAAAAATGTTATAAATCCAGACACATTCAAGATCCTTTAGTTACAACTAAATTTTAAAAATATTCATGTCAATTAAATATCGGATTTTTGATTGTCATTTAGATGAATAATAATTATAATTATCATAAATCAATTATTATTAGATAAAGTAACAACAATGTTAATTTTTAAAAATACTATGATTTACTGTAATGAATCCTTACCGAAGACATAAGATTCCGAGTAGATGAACACTATTGTATCGATAATTATTATTTATGTACACAGTTTCAAGGATTTACCAAGTGCAAATGACGATTGGGCGCAAAATTCCGAATAGGTTCCGGTTGAATTCACTTAAGTTACATTAGTCCGATTTACTTCATGCGATTTAATGATAAATGGCAAATTTGAGGAAAAGCCATCACCACATTCTGAACAGAAGTTGCTGACTTATCCGTTTGAAAAAAAGAGTTCTAATAATAATAGCAGAATGGGTTATGTCGTTTTTCTGCCCGAAATAAACCTACAAGGATCAAGCACTGAGAAATAAACCTACCTAACCTACAAGAACTGATAAATACACCTACAATAAACCGCGTAACCACTTAGAACTGAGACCGATGGATCTGACACGGCGGTGAAAGATCAAAAGCATTTTTATGACCTATAAAAAGCGCAGTCTACGCGGTAATCATTGAACATTGTAGCTCTTGGAAATAAGAATGAATGAACTTATGAACTTTTTCTAAGGATGTTCTAAAGTTATCGTATATACCTAAATGCAGGCAAAAACAAAGTTTAGTTCATCATTGTCGGTAACGTGTTAATGATATTTTTAATGTTAAAACACAATCCTCAATTATGTTGAAAATTAAAGCTGCCAATTAATTATCATAATACTTATAAGTTGGTAGAGAATTTTCGTATATTTACTTCAGTTTATGGATAACAGGTCTCGATATTTTTTAAAGTGGTACTCTATTAATTACAAAGAGAAAAAACATTGGAGGAAACAAGAATCATTGTGGTTGTTATCGCTAATATTTATTACCTCAACGAGCATGAAGTTAGGAGCGGAAAAAAGGTCGGATTTAAATAAAATGAAATTGCACAGTATATCTAGTAATTTGACATTTGCTTAACGAAAACTAACCAAGGCGGATTTTTCAAAGGCATTGAACTCTACTGATAGTGATTCTGACTTGGTTTTTAAAGAAACATAATGAGATTTGCATGGGATGTTGACCTAAAACTCAGCGAGAAATTCAATTCATTTTATATAAATACTAGCTTTTGCCCGCGACTTCGTCCCTCCCCCGTCGCCGCAATTCCCTTTGGAGGTAGAAATTCGTGAGAATACAATATAAAATATAGCCTATGTTACTCGTGGATAATGTAGCTTTCGAATGGTGAAAGAATTTTTAAAATCGGTCCTGTACTTTTTGAGCCTATTCATTACAAACAAACATACAAACAAAGTTTTCCTCTTTATAATATTAGTGTAGATTTATTTATTTCAGTAAAGGCACGCCAACTATGTAATTAAATTAAATATTCACCTATGATGTAACACAAAAATGATAATTTCACGTTCTATACCTAAATTAATGGTCTGCACAGCGTTAAAATTTAAAATAGCAAAAACAATAAAGATAATAGAAACCATGTTAAACAATAATAATAATATTTTTTTATTTCAATCAACAAGGATCATAGTGAAAATATCTATATCTAGGTATTTACATTTTACGAGTAAAATTAACATAACAAATAACTATAATATAATAAATAAGCCTAAGCTAAACAAAATTATTTAACCACTCCTATAACTGTCTCCATCCAGTGCCTTTGGACGCAGCAGTCAGTTCTTGCAGCGATTACTGTTGGGATGTTGTTGTCACTATTTCTAATAATTTCTAATCAGTCGCGGAGTATTATATAATTTAGTATAAAAATACCTGGAACATTCAAGCTGTTCGCGAGTTCCATCAACTCAGTGTAGACCTGCGCTTTCTTCTTGATAGCCGCGCTGATATCGTCCTTGATCCGTCTCAGGATCTTGCTGGTGAACTGTTGATACGAGCCCTGAATATTTCGATGGTATGTATCCAGGAAGGGCGCGATCACCGCATCCATATAACGGGTGACCTCGCTAAATACAAGCGATCAAGCCATCTTAATGACAATCTAGGAATTGTGATATGTGCGAGGCTTAAAAATCGAATTATATTCAAGATGAAAGTATAAAATTTCATATTTAAATCGATTACGATTTCAACCCAACTACTCCTGTTTCTAAAGCAAAGCAGTAACTTTTGAATTTCTGTGTTCCAGTTAGCTGTAAAAGACTAAAGTTCTATTCAAGATGTAAAGTTCTATTCACGATGTAAAGTTCTATTCAAGTCACCAAGTAATCTAGTTAAAGCAGCAAGTACATTTTCTCGATCTAAAGATGCTTTCGTAATTCAGTCACCGCATAATAGATAAGCAGCTAATCATGAGGCAGACCAAAGGCTTCGTTATAATAAAAGAATTTTTTTTGACAACCCTAACAGTTTTCAACCTTCTGGGATCCAGCATCCATTCTACAAATGTTTCAATTGTATCAACGAAAGAGTTATAAAGTACTGTACAAAATATGTACTCGTACATCCCAGATCGAAGGAGTTTGCTCCAATAACTCATAGAACAGACATTTGATCAGTTTAGAACTTAAGTACTTTCCCGAAGCAGTTCTAAATTGAGCCTAACTTCTTCGCTAATGAAATTTTTCGTACAATGTTGTTCAAGTTTCGTGACTTATGATTCGGAAACTAATAATACTACTTATATCGTCGTGCGATTAGATAATTCAATAACTGTAATTTTTATCTGCAACTCTAATAAATTGACTTCCTGCATTTACCTACTATCTGCTCATCAACCAAACCTTTTTATATCCCACAGCTGAGAACGGGTCCCCAACACCAGCCCCTGAGCGAGTAAGCTACATCATAGCTTTCCGTAATGCAATAATATTATATGTATATGGGAAAGCGTGTTTGTTTGTTCGTCCGTCTGTCTCGTCAAAAAGGAGCAACGGATCGATGTCATTTTTGGTATGGAGGTAATTAATCCAAGGGTTGGAGAGTGACATAGACTACTTTTTATCGGAAAAATATTGAATTATCACAGGCAAACACGTTTTAATCAAATAACCAATATAGATGGCATTACGGGCGCAATAATAGTATGACGTGTAACAGCTATTGGTTCTGAATAAAAAATGATAATTACCTATTCACTAAAGCTAACGTCGGTCCCCTTAACAAACGTCGGTTTATTGACGAATTTCCCCAGACCACCCTGACTTTCTCAAGGTGCTGCTCGACCTCCACGGGCTGATGCTGCCAAGGCGGGATCTCGAAGCATAGGCCACCATCTTGACGAAAGTGGTTACTTCGTTCCTGTGTGTGTACATAACGCAATTTAGACACTATTTTGGAAATACGTCATAACCTACCGAACAGTTGCCAACTTGAAAAAAATAAAACCGTAGATATCATTGAAATTTCGTTATGGCGAATACCATATGTACCATATTAGGTATGAGATAACTTAACATATGATACAAGGAAACAAATATACCGGATACAAAAATCAGTGCGTTTAAAAGTACTAGTTAACCGTTTAGAAGTAATCAAAATATCGAAATCATAGACAAAAATTGTGGTCCTGTAATTTTTCTCGTAAAATTTCTTTTATTTATTACTTACTCGTTAACATGACACAAAATGTTAAATATTTCGCAAAACGGTCTCAATTTTTCCTTGCGATCAAAAGAGAAACATGTCCAATATTACATTTTCCTTGCGAGACCCGAACTCGAGACTTCTTAGAACAGCCCCCTCGTTTTTTATAGTATCAGATTTAGACTATAACGAATAGCAATGGATTCTAGAACAAAAATCAATTGCCCAAAAACGCCAGATAAGCTCTGATTGAACAATATTTCAATTTACCCCGAAGCAATTCGGTCGAAATCTTTGTTTTCTGAAGATTTACGTGTTAAGGTCAATACTAACTTGCGTTCGAAATGATTTTTATGAACGTAACAAAGAACGGTTACTTGGCGACGCAAACTATATTTTTTTTTTTTGGTACAGTGGTTAATGTACAACAAACACACGAGTAGTTAGTGACCCTGACGCCAAACCGTAGGTCGAGGCTTCGATTTCCACCCGGGACAAACCTTTGTGTCATGAGCACATTTATTACTTCTGCGTCTAGTCGTATTGAAAATATCTATATAAATATTATATCGTATGTTTATCAGTTACCATATTACAGACATTTCTTTGCCTAATTAGGAATGAAAAAAATAAGAAAAGAAAAGACACCGGGGTACGCGGGATTCTTATCGCACTAAAACCCCCTCTTTGACCTGTGCTGCTGCTTCTGCTGTTCTTCTGTGCAGCTGGAGAATTTCCTTGATCTCCAAATAGAACACACCTGTGCAAACTACACTCTCCTAGCCGCTCCATAGCAAGCTTACCCTCAAGCTTAATATTGTATACCCGTCAAATTTAATATTTACCCGACATGTTAACGTAGGCTCCGCAGCCTTCGCGTACCCGACATAAAACACTAATGTAATATAGCGCCGCAGCATTTTACGATACGAGTAATTTCACGGTAGACATTAACTATTGATAGAATGTAGGGAAAAACCATTTCACATTCTCTGATTTCAATTACATGAGTTTTATGACACGTAGAGCATATACCATAACACTGCCTCAGTGGAAATTGGACCAGATAAAGACCGATGAACCCATTCATTGAACGTTTATACCTAGTATATAATGGCTACTTAATACTATGTAACTGGCCTCGTGTGCTAGTGGTTAGAGACTCTTACTCCAAAACTGTGGGCCGTGAGTTCGATTCCCATCCAGAACGTACATTTGTATGACGAGTATATTTCGCATGCTTATTGGAATACTGACTTAACTCAAAAAAGAAGATTCTTGAGAAATCGCAAAAGAAGATCTTGCAATGGGGCCTTATCGTACTTGTTGATGAATAAGATTAAAACTAAATTATAAATTAATAATAAGTACTATAATAATATTTTGTACATTTGATTAAATATCTATTAGATAACAGTAAAAAAAGATCTCTGTATCTGTACGTAACTAAATTTTAACTTATCTCTTAACGAGTCAATGTTCCATTACGCATGCGATTTCTTTGTTCTGTGTACGGGTAAAATAAAAATATCTATATAAGTATTCTATCGCATGTATGTATGCATGTGTAGCTGTTTGACACTACACACACACACAGACACGTCACACAGACAATTTTGGAATCAGACAGTCGGCCGCAAATATTATTATTATTAAACTTGCCATCGAAAATGTATAGTCGAACAACTCATTAGTGAAGCATTAATGTACTGAAATAAAACTATGGGAAGCGACGCGTTGTAAATTCTGTCAGGTGCTGGGAAAAATTTAATTAACCATGTAATTAATTCAGGTTTCGTGCCAGGTAAGACAGCTGGGACACTTAACGCTGCGAAAATACATTATGAGTGCACGGGCAACATAAAAATACATTATGAACGAGGCGGGAAGTATGAAATATTTTAATGTAAATCATTGTCGTTTTTATCAGTGATATACTCTGTTTAGTTACGTAACATCACGCCTGTAATCCCCTTAAGTGGTAGGCAGAGGAGTGTAGTACACCCCCACAATTCACCAGTTACCTTTTAAGTCCCACAATGGAATAGGCGGTGACCCTATTGCCATGCACCAGGCACACAGCCAGACTCCGAGTCACTTCTAGAAATTGTAGATTAGAAAAATCCAATAGTACCAACCCGGGATTTGAACCCAGGAACTCCCGATCGGCAGTCGCGCTAGCAACCGCCCGACCAACAACGATGCAGACTGTTTAGTTAACTATATATAATATGGCATTGCTTAACCAGCAAAACCGACAACCTTATATGTACGCATGCTTTTTGCTAATAAATTATTTCATAACTACTATCCGTGTTAATATTATAAATGCGAAAGTAACTCTGTCTGTCTGCTACGCTTTCACGAGTAAACTACTGGAGCATTTTTAATGAAATTTGGGACAGAGATAGACGTGACCTTGGGTAAGGGCATAGACTACTTTTTATCGCGAAAAAAGGTGTTGAAGTTGCTAATGGGGGATGAACATTTGGGCGATGAATCAGAGTCGAAGATAAAACCATGAAACTTTGTATTTAGGC
>DWDX01005621.1:0-10362 GCA_018245675.1 Agara michaeli | reverse complement strand
GAATGGAACGCCAAGTATCTTGTGAAAGAGCGCTGTATCCTTTCTATTCGCTGGGAATGTGTAACGTATTGGGGACTCCAAATCACTGATGCAAACTCTAGTTGGCTACGCACGAGAGAGTTAAATAGAATTATTTTACTTCTAGGTGACATGAATCCCTTTGTGTTTCTTTTTAAAAATCCAAGCATTTTTGTAGCTTTCTTGACCACTGTGTCAATGTGAGCTTTAAATTTTAATTTGCTGTCCATAATGACACCTAAGTCGCGAACTTCTTGTACTTGTTGTAATTTGTCAGTATTTAACTTGTAGGAGGACTGTAATGATGTTAACTTCCTCGAAAATTTGATGTGATAGGACTTTTTTGTATTAACAATCATTCCATTTAATTTACACCATTCGTAAATTCTATTAAGGTCACTCTGAATGTGTTCAACGTCCGAAGTAGATTTTACCATTTTGTAGATTTTTAGGTCATCGGCAAAGAGACATAATTTGCAGTTATTTATTTCCAGTGTTATGTCATTTATAAAGGTAGAAAAGAGGACAGGGCCTAAATGGGATCCTTGTGGAACACCTGAAATGGCAATGTACTCTTGTGATCTGTGCCCATTAATTACCACAAACTGAGGTCTTTTTGCAAGATACGAACGGAACCATTCTAGCAAGGATCCACTTATCCCATACTTGTTTAATTTGTTTATTAAACGTGAATGGCATACTTTGTCAAACGCGCTGGAAAAGTCCATATAGATAGCGTCAACTTCCTGACCTCTATCAATTTCTTCACAGAGATACGATGTGAAGGTTGCTAAGTTTGTTTCAATAGAATGCCCTTTTCTAAATCCATGTTGATATCTGGAGATAAATCTGTCCAAATGGCGCGTGATTATTGGACAAATAAGAGATTCGAATAGTTTGGCGACACAGGAGAGTATTGAGATTGGTCGATAATTACTGACATCATTGACGGCGTCCTTTTTGAATACAGGAACTATTTTAGCTCTTTTCCATACGTCTGGGAATACTCCATCATTTAAAGATCGGTTAAAAATAATCAATAAGGGTAAGGCTATGGCAGAACCACAACGTTTAATAAAAACGGGGGGAATCTCGTCTGGACCTGCTCCCTTAAAAGCGTCTAGCTTCCCGATTGCACGTATAATATCCCGTTCCGTTATTTTAATGTGACTTAGAAAAGATTCGTCACACTTAATGTCGACATCATCATTTAACACAGCCCTACTAAATACTGACGAAAAACTATTTGCAAACATTTCTGCTATTTGTGGTCCGGTACACGCTATCTGATCACCATGGCACATGGTTGCTGGTATGGTAGTTTCACCTTTTCGTCTGTCCTTGATATAGCGCCAAAAGCTTTTCGGATTTTTGTGAATATTAGATTCAATTCTCCTCTTATAATCACTAAGGCACTGCTTACTTAGTTCATTTGCACGCTCGCGAAGAAGTTTATATTCTAAGTGGTCGCGCGGATTTTTATATATAAGGTATTTACATCTCTTTTTATTTTTTTCGGCAATTAATTTTATCAAGGAGTTATTAAACCAGGGGGGATATTTTCTGTTTTTTATTTTTGACTTTGGAGTGTAAGAATCTATTGCTTTATTAACTATACTATAAAATATGCTAGTCATTTCGTTTACACCTTGATAGCCTTTCAGCTTTGCGTTCCAGTCTATTTTGTGTAAATATTGTATAATACTACTATAATCTGCCTTGAAAAAGTTGTATCGGGTGGATGTAGTCGGTTTTAAGTAGTTAGGAGTAGATAGTGGTAACGATATTAAAATAGGAGGATGTCTCGGATCAAGTTTAGTTAATATAGTATTAGATTGAGTAACTTCCAAGCTAGTGCAGTCAGTGAGGACAAGGTCCAGAACTCTATCATCAACATTTAATACATCATTCATTTGTGACAAATTATTAGCAGACATAAAGTCTATTAGAGACAACCCCAGTTTAGATGTGTAATTTATTGGGCTACATGGACCTCCATGGGACTCACGATACCAGGTTATAAAGCTCATGTTGAAGTCACCCAATATTATAACTTGATCAGATTGATCTATTATGTTACTAGTATTTTCCAAAAAGCGTGAAAATAGTTCAAAGTTAATTGGCGGGGGAAGATACACAGCACAAATTGAGATTGTGTTCTTAATATTTTTACATTTCACTTTAATTGTTATCCATAAGTCTTCCCCTTTACTTTCCCAATCACTATGTCTAGAGGAATCAATATCTTTAGATACTGCCACCAAGACCCCTCCACCGTCTCTCTTTAGGGAATCCGAACATGATCGGTCTTTTCTATATATTATGTAGCGTTTATCTATTAATTCACTATTCAATATATTGGAATTCAGCCATGTTTCAGTAAATACAATTATGCTATAATTATTGATTGAAATATTTCTGAGAACATCTTCCGTCTTGGTGCGCAAACCACGCACGTTTTGATAATAAATTGTAACAGCCATTTTTAAGTTGTCTACCAGAGCATTAGATCATCAAACTAGACAATTAATTTGATACTGTCCTCGTTTTTTATGTAGATAGCGGGGCTCTGCTCGTTTTTTCTTGTAAAAATCCTTCCATCTCTTACCCACACAAACTTCGTACCAGTCTCCTTTGCTTTTTTACGAGCAGCCGCATGCAAATGTTTATTCGTCGGTGTTAGATGCTCAGAAACAAACACAGGCACACGTCGACCACCGATCCCAAGATGTTCAGAGTTCAATTTGTCATTTTTATTGTTTTTGTTATATGTTGTAACTGCAGCAAGCAATTCATCGCGACGACGTTGGCTACGCAGTTTAACAATCACGGAGCGGGGTCGATCACTCTCCTTGTTTAGCTTCGCAATACGTGTTACATGCAAAATATCATTAGCATCAAAAGGGTTATCAACCACTTTAGCCAGTTGTTGTATCGTATTTAACAAGTTTTCAGATTTGTGTTCCGGAATTCCATTAATCTCGACATTGGGAGCCCGCATGTTCTGCTCCATTTGTCCTACCCGGTCAGTTAAATTATTTACTTGCGATATAAGGTTATCATTTTTAGAAACAAGGCTGTTAATTATTTCATTCCGCTCTTGGATTGTTTGCATAAGTACATCGTACTGTTTACTAAAAAAGGATAAAGATTCTTGGAAACCAGATATTTGTTGGACGATGTTCGACAACTGATCGGAAACTAGTTTTGTAATGGTTTGTGTAATTTCCTGCTTTATTATTGTGCGTAGATTGGCTTCTGTAACATATGGTTCGTCGCTATCAGATTTTGAGCGTTGCTTCTTTGTTCGTGGAGTGATACTCCTGTCTTCACCCAGTTTTTGATCGACGTCTTCACCAGAGGGTACAGATCGATTAGACACCCGCACAGGAGTGTTGGTATTGTCCGCTTTTGGTTGTTTGCTGCGACATTCCTGACAATTCCAATCATTTTTGCTATCTGGATCCAACAGGTAAAACCGTTTTGAAGATATGTTGGCACAAAGCAAGTCATAACTTAGTTCACATGTAGCACAGGTCATATGTTCTCTTCTTGGCAATTTATTTCTACAGCCAGAGCAAATCTTCGCAACTGAAGCCATTATGTCATAAAAAAGTTGTCTACAAAAAATTTATTCTTCGTTGCCACAAATTTTTATACAGAAAATAGGTTTAGGTACAATTATTAAGGTTACCAGCAATCAAAACAAAAATTTCAAAAAAAAAAAAAAAAATGTTCAATAATTTTTGATGAATTAAAGTTTTGAACCCGCGCCGCACGCGCAACGCATTCAAAAAGTTCCTCTACACCAAGTAATCTCGATATAGCGTAACGAAACCAGCGATTAATGCAGCTCCTTGGTAGCACTCTCTTAACAATGTTGCTTGTAAGTGGTGCGACTAATGAGTCCAAAGTCCGATCCTTTGTTTAACGAGTTGGGTTAGATTTAATTAACGGGTGGTTTTAAAATTACTTTTGAGTTTATCACTGTATTACACTTTTGTTTCTACAAAAACTTTGCACTGTTTTATAACGTTCAGTTTCTACATCAATATAGTATAACACAAGAGTAACAAATACGATTTTAAACCAGTTACTTTTAATTAAATCGCCTAGAATTACAATAACACGTCTACTCCGATACGAAGTCGAACGATTACGTTAAATAATGTAATACAGAAAAATAATAGCCCCGTTGCTCCAGTGGTTTCGGGTTCGACTTCTGCGCGGGTCACTTAATGTGCGATGAGCATGCATATTTTATCTGTGGATGCAAAATTGTTTCTAGTAGTCTGTTAATTTTCATAATGATAATATAATTCTTATAACAATAATTGGGACAATTTGGGACATACACACATACATGGCACATACATGGGATTTGGGACATACACACACACACACACACAAATACGCGCGCGCACACAAACACACACACACTTCTGCATGTGAATCGAACCTTTAGACCAGCATCTCAAGAATCAAGATCAATGCAACTAATCTTTTTTTTTTATTTATTGAACGACTTTGTCGCAGAGCGACCATACCGTACCGTAACAAAACAACACACATTACAACAACAACAAAAAAAAAACAACAAAATATAACAAAAACAAAAAATTTAAATTAAACTTTAGATATAGCTAAGTGGGGCAACTAATCTTAGTAATTATCGCAAAATTATTGTCCAACCGCACGTCATTGCGTCATCAGCAATAAAATTTGCTGAGCGAACAGCTATTATATTACTCCGTGATAATTATTCGCTTTTCCTTGTGAACTAAATTCTCTCACCGTCTCGAAGCGTAATCACAGTCTGTGTTCGCAACTCTTAATGCATTTTATCCGCAGCCAAAATGTTTCATTTCCGAATTTTCCTTCACAACGTTTCAATTGCGGTGACAGAAATGCGCTTTGATTTTTTCAAAAGAGCAATTCAATAATGTTATCAATCCATACATAAATCCATACATAAAAAAGATAACAAATTGTTATCTTTTCAATAATGAAAAATACAGATTTCTGCTAACACAGCCACAGAGACAGGACGAATCGCAGGCGTCTAGTCGTTCGTTGCTCTGTGCCCCTACCCGCCTAAACTAGCCGCCAATTTTAATAGCATATCGAATACGCAACGTGAACACTCGTTCTCCGCCGCTGCTAATCGCACGTATCTGTCTTTGTCCTGGGTAGGAACCGAACTCACGACCTCCGATTTAGCTGTCAGGGTCTCTAACCACTCGACCAACAGGCCAGTCAAAGCATCACGCCAAGTCCCCAACGGAGTAGACAGAGAAGACCGAGTGTGAAATACGTGTTCTTACAAATCTGACTTACCTTTTCCAGGGATGAGAAAGGGAATGCTCCGCTGGTTCGGGCATGTGGAAAGAATGGACGATGAAAGAATGACGAAGCAGATATACAATGCGAGTGTATTGGATGGATGGATGTAGGAGCCGAGGGAGACCTAGACTGTCCTATCTCCACCAAATAGGTCAGATATTGGCTGGCGGAGGAGTCATGAGTCCCCGAAACCGAGGTGTATGCATAAAGAGAATGATGAATGTAGACGAAGCGCGACAAATTTGCAAGGACAGAGATATTTCGCACTCGGTGCTTTCTGCCTACCCTGTTAGGGACCTGGCGTGACGGTATGTTTGTATGTATGTATGTTTTCCACATCCCTTTATATACCGAATCACGTACATAATATTTCACCGAAACTCATCGCTAACTTAGATATTTGACACGCGAGGGAAAACGTGCCTTCAGGAAAATAGCACTGACGCGCCTGTGAAAACGCAGCTGTGGCATCATATCGCTATTACACGCTTCACTCTCGGATAGTTTCAGGTTAATGGATATTTGCAGGTATAATGGAATTGTTGGAAAAACACATAGGAAATTTTAATGCCAACTCAAATAGGACACCCGTTTAAGGGAATTTATTTTGCGTGTTGTTATGGTTCATTTCTGTTATGTTTATACCTTAAACTCTGATCACTATGAGAAGAGACACGTGTCCGGCTGTGAAACAATAAATGACAGTTAAAAAATTCCGTTCTTTTCCTTTCTACGACACAAAGAACAATTATTAATGGTATTTTTTTCTTTTATATATTTTTCTTCTTTTTTTGCGCTTTGGCCTCGAGAGCCTTTTTACTATTTCCATTCCAAAAATCACATCGACCCGTTGCTCCGTTTTTATATGAAAGAAAAACAAACAAACACTACCGCAATTATAATATCAATATGGATTATATTCCTGAGCACCTTAGTACTATATACGGTCTATGAAACGTGCATTTAAAGGACAAGACGACAGCTTGTGACCAAGCAGATGTTGCCGAGATCCCGCCACTGCCCAGTCGGCCGTGAGCCGGATCGTAACCAAGTGTAACACACTAGAAACCATTTATTATGAAGGATATTTTAAGATTAATCCATTTTTATTTCACTGTACATTTATACAAGTAAATAAAATTGGAGTGTTTGTTTGTAATATTAAAATGCCGTTGTTTTATAAATGCACATAACGACATTTTTTTAACAATTTTTGTCTGTCTGTCTGTTTGTGCCTGTTAATCTCTAGAACGGCTGGACCGATGTTGACGGGACTTTCACTGGCAGATAGCTGATGTAATAAGGAGTAACTTAGGCTTCTGTTTTTCAATTTATATTCAAATGTGGACAAAGTCGCGGGCACAGCAGATTTTATATATAATCGACAAAATTGAAAGTTGACATAACACCATAGGGATGAAGGGGGCAAGTGAAAAACAGCGCTACTCAGGAGATACCAAATCCGAGTTAGCATCGGCTGAGTTGTGTCCCGTTGCCCATTGAGTGATATTGTATTGTATTTGTTCTGTTTGTTGTTAAATGTGCAATAAAGTTCTTTATTATTATTTTTTTATCAGAACGACGCCCTCTCCCCTACAATTACACTGGTGGACGCGTGTTTCGTCCATCGAGCAAATCGCAGTCAACTTAATCGAAAACCAAAAGCTCTGCAACTCATTCCGGAATAAACCAGAAAAAACCGGCAGAGGAACGTGTTCGTTAAGGAACAACATGGCCGACACTATGTAAGAGTCACAGAGGAATTCTTCGGAAATACATTAACGATTCCGTAATTGGAATTTTAAAAAAATGCAGTTTTAAATATTAAAAAACACGCTTTAGTTGCAATTCATTCTAAAAAGTAGTAAATAATAATTTTTGAAATAATAACCACCGACCGAAAATAATGAAGACCGAAGCTAATGAAAGCGTGTTAAAAAATTTTATTCTTAAGCAATCACACTGAACTCTCTTTAGTACATATTAGTCAATACTCACTGTAAATAGCTCGTTAAAAAAACAGACGATTCCTTATTGATTTCAAATATAGAATTGATCAACTTTTGGAGGGTCACTGACCCCGTATGCCGCCCAGAATTTCGAAATCCCTTTTTCCCTACCGCTTGACTTAACCATTACAAAATACCAGCATTTTTCGCTAACAAAAACGAACGAACGGAATATAAACAATTATGAGAACACCGTGATATCCCATACAATTACGCTCGGCTACACGTGTTTCGCCTCTCGAGCACATCGCAGCAAACTCAAATGCGAAGAACGAGCTTCAGAAAACCATTCAGGATTTAATCAGTAGAAAACAGACGCAGGGAGGAGTGTATCTTTAAGAACAATACGGCAGACGGTTTTCGACGACTCGGATTTGTTGGTAGCGAATTTCTTGTTACGTGAATATCCGTGTATACATATGTAACAATGAAATTATACACATGTTTCCAAATTAACATAAACGCTAATTGTCATACCTTGGTTGAACTGAATAATTAGGTTGTGCAAAAATTGAAATAATTAAATAACAGTTATTATATTCGTCCCGTTCCCGCCCCCGCCCCCGCAATTCGCTTTGGAGGTAGAATTTCGTAAAATGTGTGTTTAATTCACCTCGACGTATCACTACATATATTATTATACATATAAACTTTCCTCTTGAATCACTCTATCTATTAAAAGAAACCGCATCAAAATCCGTTGCGCAGTTTTAAAGATCTAAGCATACATAGGGACCGACAGCGGAAAGCGACTTTGTTTAATACTATGTAGTGATAGTGATAAGCAGCAGCTTAATCGTTTGAAGTTCAGTCTCCCAATCACGGGAGTCTAGGTTCAGACCCTGAGTGACCTATACGTGCTTTAAATGACGATATGTAAGTATATGATATTCTAGGTACTAAAAACATTTAAAAATAATTTCTTTAAGAGAGTGAATTACTCCGATACTTACCTACAAGTGAAGTTCTCGGTCATTTAGCGTTAAACACTTTTCTGGTACCCACGACCTTGAGCGACCTTGAGAACATCTGACCTGCTCGAGGGACTCGAAAGATAAACGCCTACGATTGCAAAGAACGGGATTGAAAATCAATTTCCGAAGCGAACCTCAAGCGTGCTCCGTGTCAAAAGATCCCCGTAGTATGAAAACGGCACGTTTCAGCACATTCAGCTGTTTAAAGATTTCCCTTTGAGATCCATCATCCAAATCGTTTCTATCGGAATCTCTGAAATTATCCTTTTATTTGGTATAAGCCGAATCACTTGCTGGTTAAAGTTACAGCTCACTCCAACACGCTACTGTAGTGCGGGTAAAAGGTATGGTTTACACCCGACCCGAGTTATGTTTATTGCAAACTTCTCTATAAGCCTCTAAAGAGATTTTAACTAATGTCAATTAAAGCCACAATCGATGCTAATCAATGGAAATATTAATACAATTTCGCCATTTTTTGCTCAAAATTAAAACGTATTACAAAACACTTTCAAACTCTTTTAGTAATTAATTTTAGTTACATTTTATTGCGGTTTAAAAAAAAAATCATACTAAATGTTACTTACTACACACAGACACGGAACAAACGAAATTAATGTGCTCATCACACATCTTTGTCCCGGGTGGAAACCGAACCCACGACCTCCGGTTTCGCAGTCGAGCCTTCTAACCACAAGAACGGCAGCCAATCATCGACCACTAAACAATCATCGATAGGCCTTATAGTCATCGCACATAATTTTATTGATTTACTTGTTTTAATTTCAACACCGTCCCCTCGGATTACCATTCATTGATTCTTACGGCCAACATCCTTGTTTTCCTTTGATATCGCGCCGTTCAATTTGCGGGTTTTCAGCATAACCCTCCATTCAACGACATTACACCAATCGGTATAATTCTGAAAGCGAAATATCGTAGTAAAAAAATTCTCTCGTAATTTTTTATCAAACAAGATAGATTGGGTGCAAAAGGGCGAATTAAATTTGCACTCAATCCAATACTATTCGGGCTTTTTGTATATTATCTTATCTCGGCAAGGCTAGATTTTGTGCCGTCCGCTGTTTCTATTATTTGGGATGCTCGTACGGGAGGAATAAATGTTTTTATAGTAGTTTTTGTAGGTATCAGACGACTGAATGTATTCCTTGTTAATACTTTCATAAATAACTTATTTTTTATGAGTAGGTACCATTAGATTCGTCTGTACGTATAAATGCAATTGAAGGGACTGTAATTTCAAATTACTATCTGTTCTCAAGTGCTTATTGTTATTTGCAAGATACCAAAACATAAACAACCCTTTTTTCATTTTGGCTATCTGTCTGTCTTTCTGTTTGTCCGGCGGTGATCTTTGGAACGGCTGAACCGTTCTTAATCGGATTTTCGCTAGAAGATAGATGTGTACATAGATAACTTATTTAGAATTCCATATACAATATTTACCAGCTGTCTCATTACTATAACATATATCAGGGTCTGCCTCATTTAGTTATTCCAAGATATTATCATTTTAATTCTGTACTTATTTCTATCTTATTCTTACAAAATAACACAACAAATGTGAACATGTCCTTAATCGACAATTAAAAAGCCTGCTTTGCGCCTTAATGTAATTAAGTCAACAACAAGTACGAGTAGAAGTTACTGAGTGTTGAAGTTCGATTTATAACTTCAACAATTAATATAATTCTAACAGTGTCGGCTGAAGCTGCGACAAGGTGATTGAATTCGTTATGAATATTTAAAGTTTCACGGAAAGATGTTCAGCGTTGAGAATGTTCTGACAGACTTACTGAATTCTATTCAACTTACATACATTAAAACATGTCAATTAATATCGCAAAAAATAGCCATCGACGCTTTCGAAATTATATATGAAATACGTAACAACACGCCTGTAATCACCCTTAAGGGGTGGGCAGAGGAGTGTAGTACACCCCCCTATTTCACCAGTTACGTTTAAGTCCCACAATGGAATAGGTGGTGAGACTATT
>DWDX01005620.1:0-10362 GCA_018245675.1 Agara michaeli | reverse complement strand
AAATGGTGAAAGAATTTTTGTAATCGGTCCAGTAGTTTTTGAGCCTATTCGTTACATACGCACACACACACACACACACACACACACACACAAATCCTTCCTCTTTATAATATTAGTCTAGATACACAAAACGAAATATATAGTCACATTCCGTTCCAGTGTCTTTAGATCCACAACAAATTGGTTGTCGTCATGACGGGTCAGCGTTTTCGACGAATAAGAGATAATTCCAATCGTCTTCAGAGCCGCTGGTCCGTGGCTAGATTGTCAGAAAAGATGAGTATGAATTTCATACCAATTTCTTGCCTGCAATATAGTTCTCTTACGACTATATCCCAATATAAATAATATCTGATATAACTTATATTCAACATAAAATGTGTTCGTAGCAATTGTTGGCGTAGAGGTAGTGCTACGCGATATTTAGGACATTATAAACATTAAACAATATTATAAGTAAGCAATGCGGCTAATATATTGCTAGTTTTGAATTGGTTAATGTTGAAAACAGAAAGGTATCGACAAGTTCAATTAAAAACGTAGGTACCGTCCACATGTTCATATAAGGGGATTTTTTTTTTTTATTATAATTTGCTAAACAAAACTTAGGTACTTTTTTAGATATCAAAGCCTACCTGTTGTCTGGGGTCCAGTACATAAACAGGAACTTCATATCTAATCTTAAATCGGACTAAATGTTGCCTATATCAGTCATCGATGTATTTTTACACCTCAGAATTTTTCTTCACCACAGTCCTAAATACAGAGTATAATAAAAGTACTGTTATTTAGCGGTAGAAACCAATATCAAGGTCCTCAGCGGCACGGGACAGAAAATATTATCCGTAAGAAGATTACAGTTAAGAAAATTAAGGAAATTCAACGTTTGCTTTTATGTATTCTCCTTATTTTTTGAAAAACAGTAACTTTTTGAATTTACGTATGTTATTTTTTGAATATTAAAGAAACGCTTGTTCCAATTTATGTTTATATATATATATATATTCTTCTTCTTTTGTGAAGGAAAGTTATTTTTTGACATCTGAAACATAACTAACAAAACACTCAAGAACAATGACGTGGACGCATCTCACTGGATTCCCATTATAACAGCATTTCCGGGTCCTGTCGGAAATAAATAAATCTGCACAATAACAACGGATGTCAACGAAATAAATGTGACGTCAATCCGCGTCCATTTGTCGTTGGAACATCGCTGGTTCTATGCAGCGCTGATATACTGGTAACAACGTTCACGAACTATTACTTAGCAAAACTCGTAAAAATAGAGTAGATTACAAAAAATTCACGAAATGTAAGTATTCCATCTGACCAAAAATGCGTTAATTTAATAATACAGCTATATATAACAAGTTTATGTAAACAATTTATTTGCTGAACTAATTTAATTATGTAAATAATTAAATTAGTTTTTTGTGACTTTCATAATTCGACAATGTTATTGCAGATTTAAGTGTGCTCAAGTATACTTGGGCATTTACGTTTGTCATTTTCTAGGGCCGTGTGTCTTATTATAAGCCGCAGAACCAAGTGTAAGGAGGGGAGGAGAAAAAGTTAATGACAAGTGGACAATGACGGAGATTTGAAACGCTTGTCGCCGCGAGATTGTCAGCCCTGGGGAGTATTATTGTCTTGACTATGAAAAGATGAACGCAGGGCGATGAGCTAATTTATAACACGCGACAGCTGTAAGCAAAGGATATTTGATTTAATGAGTGTTCAAGTTGTGTTTAAGGTTATTTGAATATAAGGAAGTTGTATCTAACTATTTTATTTACTACAAATACTACAAACAAGGTTCATTCTCACTAATTATATCATGAACATAAAGGCTATGACAAGTGATTGAATGTATTATCACTAAACTGTCAATGGTCATTAAGCAACAAAGAAACATAACTCGCAAACCAATTTACTACCAACCTAATAACTGCATACCCAATAAAGCGAGGTAGCGGGTAAAACTTAACCTGTCATATGATTTTTTTTAATTTTTTTTTACGACTTATAATAGAAGGAGAAAGGGGATCAGTTTAATATCACATCTGTACTTTTTAAATTAATTTGCGGTTGAAATGTAATTTTTTTATTCAAGAAACATTTAATGTTTTCTAAATAAAAAGTTTTAAATGAACAAATGCTATAGTCACACTTGGCAACTGAGAACGCAGTAAGATTATTCCTACTAAAGCCGCGATTGCGGTACTATTATAATAATAGTATAAATAGAGTCAAGCGCATTGTTAGTTATTCTTACCGGAAGTGGCTCTAGAGAATCCACTTCCTACGCTACGGATCCACTTGCGCCATTAGTGCTTAACCATGAATGACTCTACAGTAAAAAAAGGAAAATATAATCCAGAGATGAAATTATCCAGTATTTTCTTTTTTCAACTAATTTATCTTGCTATTTTAAACAATAGTTGTATTGTTGTTATGTTTACATTTCACATTACTCTATCTTACTTACTTATCTTTATCTTAATTTCTTAAACCGATAGTTTAATACATACTTATATAACTGCAGTGCTTATAATATAATTAGCATAATAATTGTATGTGCTCTGTAAAATGGTAGCAAACAGGATAGAAATATTATTCGTATTAAATTTTGTTACTAACTAACGTAAAACATTATGAACGCAACTCATAACAAAGTTTCATAGACATTTCTATTATGGGAGCACATTGAGCATTACGGTAACAGTTGTAAAAGCTTATCGGTCATCTTCAGGGTGGCTTCAAAGCTTCCAACATACACGAGTAAGTTGACAATAACACATATATCAGTAAATGCTTAAAAAGTGTTTTATAATATGAAGATAGGTAAAATTGTAAAGCTCTAGATATAATTTTTTTTATTATTTGAACGAGCTAACCTCTGGAACTACACTTCAGATTTCAAAAATTTAAACCCTATTGAGAGTGGAAAGTATTAAACTATGAAACATCGTTTCACGTTCCTTATAAAGAATACAATAGGGGATGAATGTTTGTATGAAACTTAGTTCGAAATGTAAAAATGAGTATATTTATAGGCATATAACTGGATATAAAGAAAAAATCCTACCATGTTAAAAGTGGATTACCTGTAAGAACCTGTGAAAAGTTACCTGTAAGAAGCAAAGTGCAACTGATAGCTAATTAATTCAAGTGTGTTATTTATCACTTCCTAATTGTTACCTTACCTTTTTATATCGAACTAAATTTAATAACGAATGCTAAATTGAACAGTACATCGCGTATAAAATTCAACTTCATAAAATGAAAATTAGAAATAATCAAAAACTCGGTTCAAGCTTTCAAGCAATCTATTTGCCCGCAACCTGAGAGGCGCTTGGTAAATCAAATCAGACAATCAAGTGGAAAAATCCATGTCCGTAGAACAAACAATCAACTTGAGTTACGCGGTTCGGAGTGACGTAGGACGGTCCTCACCTACCTCGTATACTTAAAGCGTTCCATCTTGAGCCTTAATGCAAACGATTTTGATATGTATGCCTATGGACTTAAAGGTCATTAGGCGAGCCTTAGTGTAATGAATGTACTATACTATTTGATCATGTCTCCTCTCCCCCTGAAGTACTCTCAAGGGAACACTCTATTTGTTTTAAAGCTTTATTACTAAGTAATGTGTACGTAGGTCAACCCTCTAAAAATTTCTTCTGTTGACCAATATATCTAATGCAAGGGATTTTTTTATGTGTATCGTTAAATTTACGCTCCAGTGGATATTTAGAGTAGATTCATACAAAATAAATATATTTAGACAAGTATGGAATCTATTTGGATTAACTTCGTTCGGTATCAATCGATATCTTGTTGGGAAGCATATATTATATCAGTATTATTACTAGCTTGGCTCATAAATCTGTGAATTTCATATACTGAATGCATATACTGTTCGCAAATTTTATCCACATTTATGAATCCCTTTGTGACCGTGATAACGATCACTTTTCACACGTGTTTAAGCAAACGACGCTTAATATATTATAACTTGGACCAAGTTATAATAATTGTAGATATTCTCCAAATACTAGTAATTATATTGTCTATGAATCAAGTTTGTTATTTCATCCATTAAGCGTTGCGAATGTGTTACCATAGCCATTCTTTCAAGTTTTATAGCGATTCATTCATGCTAAAAGTGCAATAAAAGAATTTTTATTGCGAAAATTGTATAGAATATTCCAACAATTCATTCTCTTAGCACCTATTCCACATTATCCACAAGTATCTATAAATTAGCGCAGTCGTAAAACACGGTTCCATTGTGGCCTCGTAATTTATTCACTGTTTCAGATACAAAAAACTTGTTCGTTTCGCCCGAGGGTCCGTAACCCCGATGAAAAGGTGTCAATTTTTGAAAGATTGCACCACGTCATGAATATTATATGAACGAATCGAGTTAAGGGTATTTTGCGATAATGTTCGACGGTCGTTTGGATGCTGTCAGCCTATGTCATTTCACATGGATTGGCCCTTTGTTAAAAGTAACACGTACAGTGTCAGCGGGACAGGGAGGCTTTCGCGTGGAAAATTTGACGTCTGAAAGCGAACGGCCCACTCGTTTGTTAGAACGTCGGGTCTGTGTCGCATATCCTTTGATTGCAGTTATTCTCATTTTCTTCTTGTTATTCATATAAAGTTGTTCTCTTTCTCTCTCTCTCTTCTCTAATAATATTTCCAACTTAATTATGTTACTATGCATAGATAGCACACAGACGTTTATCAGTTCACATCGGGTATCTGGTATACTCGTTTGATACTTCGTACCCTACATACATATTTGGGGGAAACAGTGCTATTTCTAGCCAGTGGTAGCAGGGCTTCAGACGCCTGGCAGTGGTTGTTTGTAGTTTAAGAAATTAATAAAATATGCGCGGGGACTGACTAAAACACTTTACGTACCCAAAATGTACACGGAACGAATGAGAAATCGTTACCATATGTAAACTTAATGTTTTAAATTAATGTTGCCACATCACGCAACATAATCTATACCTACATACTATAATATAATGATATATGTATATATGAACGTTTATTCCACACAGGAAAGAGTCAGAATAGAATATTAAAGTATTTCTATTGCATATTACGTAAATAGGTCACGCAAACTCTACCATACACAACGATTTTCCTCAAACAAAGTATCGCTAGCACCCTCTCGGTGATAATGTATCTATATTAAATATTTATAGAGCATTTCCTTAAAACTTGTAACAAAAGCTATAAATAACAGATTTCATTCGAGCTAACAGTTCAATAGAGATAGTAGCGGAACGGAAATCGTAAAATAAGTTTTTCTGCGTCGCCACCGCCCCGCACTGTCTGCGAGACACACCGTTTGTACTTTACATATCAGTTTATATGTAGTATTCCGTTTTTATCGTATTATCGAAGATGTTAAAACACTGTATTAAATATCCTTATACGAAAGTATTAAAGTAGGTAAATGTCGCTGTTATATAATAGCAATAATAAAGCCTTATACTGAATTACACTATTTATATCACTACATAGTATAAAACCAAGCCGCTTTCTCTGTTCCTATGACCCTATGTATGCTTAGATCTTTAAAAATACGCAACGGATTTTGATGAGGTTTTTTTAATAAATAGAGTGATTGAAGAGGAAGGTTTATATGTATAATAATATATGCGCGGGACGAAGTCGCAGGCAAAAGCTAGTATTACATGAATCTAAAACACGCGATAACTTTCTTCATGTACCTATGTTTTTGTGTTTGACAGGCAACAAACAACCCAATTACGTCATTTCTCGATTTCGATAGGCTTAAGCGGAAAACCGTCGTAATGTACTATTTAGTAAGCAAACCGATCAAGATATGTTTGTAAAAAGTGTAATAGGTAAAATACGTGTAAAGTGTGTTATGTAACTAAGCAATTAACGTAATGAGCTGATAATCTTTATGTATTCAACTATTTATTTGATTCATCTGTTATTATAATGAGTATATAAATGATTATTTATCTACTATGAGGAAATAACTGATTATTTATCTACAATGATAAATTATTTTAAATATTGTGGATATTTTTAAAGAATATAAAAATCTTTACTCTTACGATATAAAAAAATTGAAAACACTCATTACACGGTTTTTCTCTCTCGGCTTTTCTCGACGTTTCTGTGAAAAATTTCCGAAACGATCACATGCAGCAATGATTTTAAGCAAAAACCAATTCTGTTTTATCCACGCGTCTCACCGTTTACGATAGTCGAATGAACAGAGTATATTTTTTTCGCCGCCGATAATTTACAGATTATATAATACTATCGACTATTTAGCGACAATGATGTAGTAATCACCTGTGAAAGGACTAAACAATCAATTGGTTTTATTATATACCTTAAATAATTAAATAACAGATAATAATATAAATTAAGCTAATTATAAATATTTAAAAAAAAAAAATAGTAGTAGTAGTTGTGATATATTTTTTGGATATGAAAATTTTTGTGTTATATACAACATCCACAATGTATTTACAAATTACGTATATTTTTTTTTAGAATTCCACGTGTTTTTAACGACTTCTGGCCTTTTATCTATTGTTGGTATTGTGAAAATAAACACACATTGAAAGTGAAATACGTAAGCAAGTGCTTAAATTGTTTTTTGTAGAAGATTGTTGGTTACGCTTTGCGACAAATGTTAGTAACACTGGAGATCAAAACGTAGGCAATCTTGTACAGGCGGACATTAAGTTAATATACTAGAAGCTGTTAAAATACAACGAATCGCGTATCGCTTGTTCGGTTGAAATAAGACAAGTAACTTGTATCAGAAACGAGTTCCCCACACGAACAAATAATTTCCATGTCAAACACAATATCCATCAGCAACAATCATAGCTGAGTGAAATGTCAAAGTTGAAAATTTTACTTGGTTTTCTATTTTTCTGTGCCGTGCACCCCCAAATCGTATTATGGATGAGTTTGAAGCTTTATCCAAGTAAGCGTTATTAAAATACCTAATGGACGGGTGTAAGACGAATTTAACGAACGTTGAAGAAGCCGAACAAGTCTGTCACGACCATAGCTGGTAGAAATCCTTAGGTGTGTACCTACTACTAGGTATGGGAAATAATCGTAACTTAACTCAAGCACTAGATAATCCAAGCAATTGTTGATTTCATTAAGATTGTATCAACTTATGCCTCATTATGCTTTTACATAAATAACCGTAACACATATTCACAGCAAATGCCGTATCGCTTTGTTCATGTCATATTATCATGTCAGCTGTTTTCTGTTTTATCAGGCGCCCTCTTGGAACATTCGAAATATCGATCAGCCCTGCGATCTACTCGTGGCAATGGCTAAGTCCGATCCGTTTCGAAACTTTGTATTGTACCAGATGTACTATATATTTTTGTTTTTAGTCACCGCTGTAAACTTATTTCTTTTTTATTTATTTTTCTTTGTAATGGTGCATTTCTTTGAATCGGAGATAACGTGCAAATAAAATTGTTTGTTTTCTCTCGCAATAGTTATAACACTGCTACTAAGCGTGTGTGCAATAGAGTGTTATTGTCCATTGACATTTTATTTAGTTGAAAACCATTCATTTACCGCTTTTATGAATCATTATAAGGAAACAAGACATTAAATCAGTACAGAATTAATCGCGTACATTTTATACAATATTTAATTCAAGCGACACGTCGACAATCCCTAAACGAATTCCCTTTCATGTCCTTAAATCAACAAAATGAAATAGGAAATCGTATTACTGTACCACGGTGCTTAAAATTCATTAAAACCTGTTCTTAGTCAAATGCAATAATTTATTTAAGCGACAAAAATGTTCGAAAGTAATATTCGTTGAAGCGTAACTCTACGTTAAAACGGATATAAAAGAACGTGTCGCATCGCTAGCGGATAAACTACAAGTATGGAATGTTGTATCTAAATAAATATTTATTTCTGTATTGGTCGGTATGTTGAATACGATACTTATGCATTGTAAGTATTCTCTTATTCTTTTTATTGCTCCCGATTTTGTACCTGATTAAGTATTTTAGAAAATTCTATGTTTGTAATAAGACGCTAAAAGAGCTCTCCTCGAGAGCCGGCAGCGCACTGGCGACTCCTCGAATGTTGCAAGTGTCCATAGGCGACGGTGACCACTTACCATCAGCAGCCCGTCTGCCTGTTTGCTGGGCGTAACTATACAAAAAAATACAAATTTTCTTTGATAGCCCAAAATTATAGCCATCATAATCTATCAATGGTCTCACAACCACTGTTGTGTTATTCATCCGCCCTTCGTTCCTCGCTTAAGGTTGCGAACTCTGCGAAGGGCCCGCTCCGCGTATTAGCGTATAAATAATTCAGCATATCTTTAGCCGCATTATGTCATTTACGGCGTTACCTTTTAGACGAGTATTTACACAAAAGAAGAGCGAATCAAAAATGATAATTACATGCAAATCTGGGGATCTCCGCGCTACCCTAAGGTAGCCAATTCGCTGGTGATCAGACAGAAGGGATGATTACAAAGGAAGTAAGTAATCTTTTCTGAGCAGTCCGTTTCGAATAACATAGGCTGTAGGTAATAAACGGCTGCTATCTTCCATCTGGTTATGAACTTTAAGGACATATATGGTTACATTAAAATGAGGTACTGAGTATTTTAATATTCTAACTGCAAATATTCTTATTACAGAAAGAAATGCTGTTACATTTGAAACAAATTCAATCATGGCTATTGTGTTCGAGTATTGATGTTTGGAGACAATATGAATACATATATTATTATAAAAGTTTGTAAAATATATATAACTTGTAACATACCTGAAATAAGAAATGTTTCGTCTGGTCCGAGTCATAAATCGAGCTGTTTGTACTGATACAGCTACAAACGCAAGAGGTGAGAGAGAGAGAGAGGTGCATTCTTATCTTTGTGATATTGTCTAGATTTATTTAACGTAGGTAATGAGCTTAAGAATGTTTATATTATTTTCTTATGAATAATGAATGAAAAGTTTGTACTTAAAATTCATTACTTTTGGGCTCACATATTAGTAATTACAAACAGGATCCTAGATGTTGATCACTACATAGTAAAACAACATAGTAAACTACTAAAACTACATAGTAAAACAAAGTCGCTTTCTCTGTCCCTATGTTCCTATGTATGCTTAGATCTTTGAAACTACGCATCGGATTTTGATGCGGTTTTTTAAATGTATAGAGTGATTCGAGAGGAAGGTTTATATGTATAATAACATATATATAACAATATATGCGCGGGACGAAGTAGCGGGCAAAAGCTAGTTGCATATAACTTAAACCATTTAATTTTAAAGAATAACATTTTATTTTAATATAGGTAGTTACGGCCAATTCTTAAAACATAACTTAACACATTTCAATACTCAAACTACAAAAAACAACCTTATAAAAGTATAGACACTGTACACTTTTACAAAAGATTTACATTATGAATATTCACTGAAAAACACAAACTGAACAGAACAGTCGTATACATTCATCTTTAGGTACAGCAGCGCTCCGTTGTTGTCGTCCACAAAAACAAACTAAAAATTCAAATCGTCGCGATCAAGTATTCGAGAGACGAACGCTCTTCGTTAGGACAGAACCGCCCCTTACCTGCACTGCATATGTTACTACGCACTACACGCTACACGTACTATACCTGACGGAGTTTTTTACCAAACTACAGTCCCATTTGCTTTGTTTATTTGCTACCAGTTGACGTACGAGCTAAATCGAGTTTCTTTTGATTCGAACGCGACCGAACTGAAAAACAAAAGAGTCAGGACAAGAATATAAATAAACAGGAGTAGTCATTGCTGGAAACAAATACACAAACAAAATGCATGTAAGATTCGTCGTAGTATTAACATCGAAATTATAAAGAGTTGCTCTATCTAATCAATAGCCGAAAATGTTATCATTATTTGGCTTATTATTCAAGAGTCTGTAAACAACATTCTGTCAAATGGAGCTGTTTGTGGAACCGAACGCGAGTCTATAAAATCTCAGGTGTTATTTAAGGTCAAAGCAAAGTAGCAACTACATATCTTTTGGAACTAATACAAGAAGACTTTGTCTAAACATACCGTAATGAAAGAGTGTAACATTTTTTATTTGTAATCAAAAAGATTTCTGCCTGCCTCGATGACTGCCTCGTTGGTCGGGCGGTTGCTAGCGCGACTGCGATCGGGAGGTTCTGGGTTCAAATCCCGGGTTGGGCACTGTTGAGTTTTTCTAATTTAGAATTTCTAGTAGTGACTCAGAGTCTGGATGTGTACCCGGTGCATGGCAATAGGCTCACCACCT
>DWDX01005619.1:0-10362 GCA_018245675.1 Agara michaeli | reverse complement strand
CCCGGCGCGACCGGCTGCGCCTCGTGTGCGTACTCGCGACTCACGGAGCGACCGCTTTCGCGCAAAGAGGTTTGTTGTGGCTAATAGCAGTGACTGTGATTTACGGCTTATCTTACATCGTATGAACGTATTGAATTTATGAAAGCTCGTATCCTTTAAAAATAATTTACCTACAGATATTTTTTTGACCCTTTTGTTGGTCCACTGCTGGACCGGGTCTCCTCTCATAGTTAGAGGGATTTAGGACTTTATTTACAGATATATATTATAGAAAAAAAGGAATTCTAGTTTATAGAACATAATATGAATATTTCTGTTAGTGATGGTTTTTAAACGATCCAATTTATCATTAGGTATATCAAATTGAATATGTGTCTATTTATTGTATTTAACCATCACTGCAACGTTTTGAAATGACGAGGCTATTTTTTTAGTTCGACATAACCCAAAAGTTATCCACGAGTTGGTTATTAGTAATGTTGCATCTAACGCGTGGTTAACATAATTTATTTGCGTTGAACCGTTAATTGTTAATAATTACATTTTAATTTCTCAATTGAAATAATCATAATAAGTGGTCTTAAGCTATGTTATTTGTATAAAATATATCCTTATTTAACAAAATAATCTTCATCCCAAAGTCCAAACAAAAAAGGTTAGGCTAATTTGTCTGAGTAATTTAAAATGTACATTGAATTGATTAAGACTAGCATTATTATTAAATAGAAAAAAAAAATATTATTTAATATCCTTTAAAGTTGTGAGAGGTAAAGGGTATCTATCACGTGACGGGTGGCGTCGCCAAGACGAATTCAGTTATTAAGATCTCCAAAAAATAATACAAGAATACAATAAGTTTTAGTTTGAGAAATCGTTGAGCATCGTAACAATTAATCAAATGATCAAATTAACTAGACTCCCACGAGTTCGGATTGTAACCCTATGTGAATTTGTGATCCGGGACACATTAGGATGCATATTTCATCAATTTTGCGATCGAATCACATGGCTACAATGATGCACCGTTAGTTATAGCATAATATTTTATTTTTATTTTAATATAATACGGCACTTTATATTACTCGTAAATAATATTTTTTTACGTATCTGTTGGATTTCTCTATTTCATCTACAAGTGTTTTTTTTTTTCATTCCATTTGTACGTATTATAACTTTGTCGCAAAAAATTGCGAGCGCAAAACCACAGACGACGAAACGAAAGATAAATATACGTGGATATGTTCATTACTTTGAATATTCATATTTTTCTTGAAAAGCATTATCTTAGAGAAAACAAGTCTCACACAACCACAACCACATAGCTTCAAATAGTTTTATTTCACGGTTCGTAAACACAGTCAAATATTAGTTTTCCGACATCAGCTCTACGGGAAGTAAAAATTGAAAAAAATTAATCGTTCTATTCGTAGGAGTAATGCAAAAAAAAAATATTAATAATTATGGTAACATATTTCCGTCATACGTTTTTTTTATTACTTCGTTTATTTTATTTTATTTTGCACATTGAGAATTATGGTGGCGTCGTGTAAGGGGTGTCTAGTTAGGTTACCAAATATGTAAAGTTAGACATTTAGGTCTTATTCTCTTTGTCTCTGTCTACGTGGCGGGCGATGATCGGGTAGTTTGTTATTATAAAGACATTTAACTGTCGTATCGCTACTGCGGACATCTAGTCGTGGTACATAAATAGGTTTGCAGCCATTCAATTGTAATTTCCACATTCTTTAAATGTTAGGTTATTCTTCAGTATTAAATACTTAAGGGTTAAAGACAAATGTAGGAATAAAAACGATGGTTTTCCTGTTATTAAAATGGGACTTTTTATAATTTGCTGTTTTCGGCGTACATACAGGATGAATAGATTCAATCATCAGAATTATTGTATTGCATAAATCATATACGATGTTTACATGGATGTCATGTGAAGTTCAATCTACTGATAACCCATCAGATCATTTTCCAAGATATACATTGAATATTTTAATTACAACGCGTAAACAAAGACGAATACACAAAGCAATGGGCCTTGCCGAACAAATGCGTATCTATATCGAATAAAACTTTTCTTTTCGCATTTACGAAAGTCAATTTTATTTACAGCATCAGTTGTCTTGACGTTTATTAATATACGTAATTAAACTATGCGCTTTATATTGGCGTTTTGTCTGCGTAATGTAGGTATCTTGTACACTAACTAGTTACTTGATTCATTAAACGTTTTAACGTTTCACGACCAATTGGAACTATCGACGAAATTTTCGGTTTCAATTCTTAAACGGTGAAACAATACATGAATTGTCTTTTTGATCCATTTTGTGTCAAGTTTTGTATCCTTGTCTTTGATGCGGTACACATGCCATAAGGGATCCCAGTGTGAGTTTGTTTGTTATCCTTTGTTTGTTTTTATTGATTTGTTTAAAACAATTGATTGAATTTTATTTTTATGACTGTTTCATTCTTCAACACTTTTTTATTGCCCTGCGGGACATTGGTCTCCATAGTAAGGTTTTTGCAGCCTAGTGATTTGAAATTAAGGCTCCAAGTCCTGGACTCAGGGTTAGAACGCGGACTCGCGCCTCTGCCTTGTTACTACTGACTTTATTTCTTTGTTACCTAGATTTAATCAATTCATGGACTACGCAGCTTTAAAGACGAAAATAATATGGAAAACTTTCCACTTGTCATAATCTTGTAAGATAACCGATGTTTCCGATTTAACCCTGTAATGTACTCTATATGGTTTATGGACGGCTAATAATGATAAGCATTTCTCGCGGTAAAAATCGCGTGCCACTCGTGTTCTTACAACTGTGACCTCGTTGCTAAGCTAAAAAAATATAAGCAAAGATTTAGTAGGTGAAGCTACCAGTAAGGCTCGCTCTACTCTACTTCGGAGCAGCCCGGCCCTAGCTACAAGAACTATTAAACTCCGCTTTCAATCCGGACTCTACCAGTTTCTACATCGGTGATAACTCTGTACGTAC
Source organism: Agara michaeli (assembly GCA_018245675.1). Lineage (NCBI taxonomy): Eukaryota > Metazoa > Arthropoda > Insecta > Lepidoptera > Hesperiidae > Agara > Agara michaeli. Next base: position 7,357 of record DWDX01005619.1, on the reverse strand, counting down.
ATTCGCGCACACAGGCTAATTATATTATTTTTCTATATTAAAATACACAATATTACTATAATATAATATAAGGCAATAGCCTTAAAATCTGTGAGAAAAAGTAGAAAAAAATGTAATGCGAAAATAATATAAATCAACATTGACCATTTTATCTGGATAGCTTATTTGAAGTATGATAGGAAGATATAAAACAGTTTGAATATTATAAAATGTATATATATTATTACGTTATTATATTTTGCATATGCAGAATCTATAAAGGTATTGATGCCAATTTAAGAGGTCATAGATTATAGACGATGCTACCCAATTTCGTAGCTAATGTTGACGTATTGTGCGTCCTAAAACGTAAGTGGCACAACATGTTCTACATTCATTTGTTCTTTCGGCTGCAATCCCGACACAAACATGCGTAATTACAAATCGTTGTCGTTTTAATACACATCGAAACGTAAAACGTCAATGACGTTTCATCTCGCACAACATTAAATCTTGCCGAAATGGGATTTTTAAATTGAGTTCTACCCCGCACCGTACCGATCCGTCATAAAAGTAGCGGCGTATATATTATTAGTGGGAAAAGTACTTCCATAAAATATGTGATCGCGTGCCTTCGCTTAGCGGGTTCCGCAACTTTCTTAATACGTCTTCGCCCTGCGTCTCGCGCGTTTTGAAAATGTACGCTGCAAGGTATTTTATAAGAAAACGTGTTCAATACTCGTGCGTTGATAAGTGATATCTTGTGTAGACAGATTAGAACACTTCTGTGACGACATGTTGCCAATTTACTTTCATATTTCAATATGATATGTAATGTAAGATAGGTTCTTTGTCGTGCATAAAACATTGAGATTTTTCATGTACTTGGTATCATTCTTAGTTCCATCTATAAAAATAACGGCTGCCTGCATACGAGAATCCGTGGAAACGTAGGTTTCATTGTTGGTCTACTTCAAAACGCATTACTTAAATTAGGGATAGAACATTTTGTCTATTACAGTTAACTATAATTTCATACATTCCATGTGCTCACTGGTTTGTTTTACTATTGTTATGAAGTGCTTGTAGCCATTGCGCGGTCTGGTCGTAAAAGTTCCGTAATATTAAGCTACGCGTACATTACATTACGTTGTTTTTGGGGGCACATTCAGCGGAACCTGATCCCTAACTTGTCATTTATTTATCGTTAAATATTATCGGAAGTCTTCAGAGCAATTTACAAAGATGTTATTTCAAACAACCTAGTTTCGAATAGATTTATAACTGACAAAAATATAATACAAATAGATATAACCTGTATAGGCGTACATGAACATTTATTCCCTTTTACCTTAAATTCACGCAACCAAGTTATAACTAACTAGCTTATTAACCGCAACCCCGTTTGGGTCTCATGAGAACTGCTATTCGGCTGTATTAAGGATAAAAGTACGTCAGTATTATTAACATACTAAACTACTCTTGTGAGAAGCAATTAAAATAGTTAATTGTTATTAATAACGAATGAGCTAACACTTTGCTCCCACGCGCGCATATTGTTTGCCAGTTTAGTTCTTTATGCAAGAGTGTAAACAAAAAATACTATTTATTACAGTGACAGTAAAAATATAATTTTAATCTCAAATAGAGGTAAATTTAGAAATAAACTAACGATTAAATTTTTTACAGATATGCAAATTTTGCAAATTTTACAACAACGTTTTACAGGTTTTATAAAATTTTCTACGACCTAAACAATTTATAAAACGCATTACAATAATCTACATAGTTTCGATTATACACAGTATTGAATTAGTCTGTATAAATATTGTTCACCAATTCGTTTGCCTACAGTTCGGATCAACCATGAATTGTTTACAGACAATTAATCATCCCTATAAATAACCTAGCCGTATTCGTGGTAGCATCTTTGACGGTGATGTCACTGCTTAGTGTTAGTTTTAAACTATTCGCGTCGTGTTTGTATATATTTAAATAATCTCAGCATAATGAAACCTTTGTGTTGTTTTGGTCAAATCTTGTTGTTTCTTTCGTTTTCACAAATATGCTCGTACAGTGAGCGCTCAATGTACAAAACTCGATCAAATCAATTTCATTGGCAAAATACACCGAATTCATCAGTAGGTACTGTGTCAGATTATAATCTTAACACTGCTGATATAAAACGGCATGCCTTGAAACTCTCGAGTTCCTATGAAGCATGGCTGTAATCGTACGTAAGATCTTGGTACGGACCTCTCCTCCAGCTGTTACAGTTTTAAACTTCAACAAAGGCCTTCGACGAGAAATGACAACTGTTAACTAAAGATTGCAATCGGAAGCAACTGCTTAACGTATCCTCTGAAGTAAGGAAATAGTTGTTATAAATTTGCCAGTAGTCCCTCCGACCTCGTTTGCCTTTACAAATCGTAGTCTACAACCGCGCTGCAAGCGCCTCACATATACCATTTCGAATAGATCAGTGGCTTGAAAACATCTTATAAAAACGTAATAGTCACTTATGTATAGTTACTTATATATAGGTACTGTTTTATTTCATATGTAGCCAAACAGGCTCGTAGTACCCTAAAAGATTTTTATCTCCAAAACAGAATAATCAGGGGAAAAAGCAAAACACAAGATGCACTTTACAGATTATAGTTCGTTATCTCGAGCGTTGGGATTACAGCAAGTATCCTTTGTTCTGGAGATAATACAGCTTACAGTATAGCTTTAAGGAGGAAACAAGCAAATAATAGAATGCGTTTATTTTGTCAGATATAAACTATTAGAACGTATTATGCAGATGTTGTAATGCTCTTTGTGTAATTGTAGAAGATTGAGTTATAGAAATAGTAAATTCTCACACACACATGTACAACACATAATTAACCAAAAGGACACAAACTATACACATTAAAACATGCGTAGAGTTGTCTTTATTCTTATGTGCATACATAAAGAATTCGATTGTTACTTGACATGCTCCATTAGCTACTAACACGACCTCACCGTCGAATTAATTTAAATTAATTGAAACATTTAGTCCACGGGTAAAATCTATGAGCCGACGTACAATCGTGTTTTACTCAAATTAAATGAATTAGTAATATTAAAAGTATTTGAACCGCCCGCGATGAGAGATTGTACGAGAGCTGTAAAATTAAGCGAAACTACGCAAATTCGATTTTTGAATTGACTATATTCACGCGTGTCCCGATCAACTTCGTGGAATAATTCTGGTGCAAAGCGTGTTTTGACCAGTACACTAAAGTCTGGTGCCAGTAAATGATCTATCACCCGAGGTGTAGTATGAGTTTCATTTCAAATCATATTATTACTTTAATCTTATCATGCAGAGTCTTTAGTCGGAGTCTCATAACGTGAGATGACTTGAATATTGCTTCTTTTATGACATCAAGGTACTAGCAGCATTATATCAAAATGTTACTATTGATATCCAGTGTTCAATTCTAAAAAATAATTTTCCGATTCAAAGTCTTGATAATAATAATCATAATAAGTTTTTGTACAAAGTTGGTAACAATTTTGGTCTGTGGAATTCTAACGCGGCCCCGGAACGTTTAACGTGAAATTTGAATATTTAATAGCTAATTCATCAAAAACTTGGGTCCGAACTGTTAATTAGGATATTTTGTACAATGTTCAAATTAGGTCTATTTCGAACGGTTCTATTAATAAATAGCTTCTGGCCACCAGCTTCACTCGCGATGTAATTTAATTTTCAAAATCCAATAAAAGCACACATTCTAACATCGAAATCGACGAATTTCCATACAATCTCCCTACGCCTATTTTATACTTCCATTAGAATAATAAAAAGGTAATGAAAAAAAGCGAAATTATATGGCAAATTGGATCCCATAATCCAAGTATTTGCTAATCGTCCTTACAGAGTGTGAATTTGACAGAGGTTGTTAATTATTTGCGCGTCGGTTTCCGCTCGCGGCACCTCGCCGCTCTTAATGAAAACTCACGGTCCACCGTCCGGACGTAACACGTCCCCGATTTCATGTCATAAAAACTTAATTTAAAGGATCCATGACGTACTTCGCTCGTTAATGTATGGTATATATGTATAACGTTAATCAGAACTAAACAGTTTTCCTCGTCATTCCTGACTAAGACTGCCAAGGAGCGGAATATAGTAACCTCTGTCTGTGTTTCCCGAAGAGTATTACCTATAACTTTTTAAACGTATAATGAATAGGCATTTACTGAGCAAGCATGCGTCCGTAGCCCACACAATCGCTTTCTTGTAGACAAAATTCATATTCAAGAGATAACAACTTTTTCTAAGAACATTCGTTTCTTAGTACAATTCAATATAATAATAAATTATATCTCGGGATATCTTCACGCATGGGAATCGCATTCCAAATTAAGCAGACCTTGTGCTATGGTGACCACACAACATATTACATATACAAATTTTCTAAATACGGGATGTATTATAAATGATTGTACACCCAAATCTAGAACACCCATCACACAAATATTTAAAATTGAATGCGTTAAACTAACATGTTATAAAAGCTACTTAAATTAAATATGGAGGAATACAATCCGTGACTATGCTTAGCTGTAAGGTTAAATAACCATTGGACCACGAGACTAATTAGATCGGGTTGAGTTTTTTTTTATTTACGAGAATTTAGTTTGTCAGCCGTTGATTATTCTTTGTCTATTTTTACACACAGTTTGCTTACCAAACTAACGTACGCCTCTAATAAATCAATCAACTGTAAAGTGGGTGATTCATGTTTTTCTAACACTTCATATTTTTGTTAGACTACAGTTAGTTCACTTCGAGTATAATTTTCCTCATTCCGTTCTTTGATCATTGCAATATATTTTCGGTTTTCAATTCTACCGTGTAGGTATACTTTCAACCATGTTAAGTGTTTGAAAACCGTTTATCAAAGTGAGCCTAAGCATTTTGTTTTTCTACGTAGCACTTTCTTGTATCAATACGTTGGAGTGCGTATTTACGGAACGGAAAGTTCACGTCCCTTTATTCTTATTTTTTTCCACTACGCTGTAGCCTTATTGGTTCTTGAGACCTTTCGTTGTAGAGCGATTGTGAGCTAATCTCAATTTTGTTATTTGTTGTGTTACTCAGAAGTTGATTGTTATCTATTTGTAAGTGTATTTGTGTAGATCTTATATCTCGCTGCGACTGGGGGTGACCTGTCTTACTCTATAATTGGAAGAATTCCACTCAAGACTTCCAAATAAGGCAATTAAATGTCCGGTGTTGTATATTGTAGTTCTGATTCATTGCTCCAACTTATTATCTTTTATCAGCGAGGCGTGCGCTAATTTGAGTCTACTAGAGATTGATCTTTTAATGCGGTAATCGGTTTTCAAGATATTCCTAGAATATAAATGTCACATATAAATCTAAAGATTACAAACAATACTGTCTCGTAAAAAAGTTTAAAAAAATTTGTGCAACTTTTCAGTAAAATTTCATCATGCCATACGGTTTTTTGTTGTTTTGTTTGAAAAATATTCGAGCAGTTCAAACGGTTCCACCAGTTATGATTTTATTTTTGACGCTACGAAATTTTTACCCGTTGATGTTCATTCAGCGGAACTTTTAGCCACTGATATCTCAAAATTAAAAATTTTAATTGATCCCGTTCGGTAAAAGGGGCTGCACCAGAAATAACGCCACGAATATTTTCCTGTACATTTTCAATATCAATCAATTAATAGTTCACTAATGCTCTTACAGTGGAAGTGAACAACATTGCAGGCTAATGCGAAAGTTCAGTCACTCAACATGTTCCGAATATAGCTATGTTCACATGTTGTTATTATTAAAGCCCTACGAGAATAAGGGCTACATCACCGCATAATTAGCGTAGTAAATTGCGCAATGAGCATCCGAAATCGCTAAAAGGAATTAACCGACATGACACTAATTAGGCCAACGACCATATTGTGGGAAACGGATTTATAGGCCACATAGTGTTACCCACACAAATCTCTTATTTGCTCGAGCATTGTGAAACTCTTAAATAACCTGAACAACATTTAAAAAATTAAGCCATTATATTTCTGTACAGACGACATACAAATACTAATTTACTGTCGATTTTGTGTACTGAATCCTTTGTAACGACACTATGTGATACGTTTTTTTGTAGTTTTTAAATATGGTTTCAAAGACGCTTAACTTTATTACTCAATACAAATTATTGAGGGGTTTATTCTACTCAAAGCTTTAATGATACTGCCAATAACACTTGAACAATGCTCCGCTAGAATAATACACCGTCACAAATAATGCTTGTAATCAAAACAAGCGCGAACGGAATTGTGGTGTAATTGACGTGTTTCAGTTCACCGTGATTAATATTCAAGCTGTTTACATGGAAATAATACAGATTTGAAAGCGCTGGGGAACTTTCCCCCCAATTCTACTACAGAACTCATTAACGTGTTCGCAGAACGAATTCGACCCGGAAATTGCGGAAGTTATTTTTTTTTTATTGCCGAACAACAAGGTTTGGGTTAGTGTTAAATGGTTTTACCATGACCAGCATATAATTTTCCTGGGGTTGTCTATTTTGACCTGTGTCGATAAATCATGCTATTTCTTTTTTTTTTACTATGTCATAGATATAACCACAGATCATAAAGTAATCTATCAAATAAACGTCACTGTCAATGTCAGACCCGTATGAAAAAATGTTTCCCGCAATTGTACAGTGCATTTCTCGCCCTCTTACGTGTTTGTATCAACGTATTTTTTTGTCCATAGTTCCTTTGTGACAGGAGGACGGAGGTTCACCTTTCATATATCATCATACTTTTGACGTGAACTTGGCACTGCAGGTTTCATTTCTGTGAAATTCTCATGAAATTCGCTGATAAATGCTCACAACACATTTAAATTACAACACGTTAGAGAAATACCTGGGGATTGTAAACTAGAGATTATTGAATCAACTTAACAATTTTTTAGGTTTTATTAATTGAATCAACACGCCACGAGGCCACAATACTGTTTGTTGCGTAATTTAGTTACACGTGACCGTGCTGAATCAATTGAATAAAACCATTATTTGAGTTAATACTTTCTTATTGGAAACCGTATTTACCTACATTCAATTAACGACCCGGTCGAGATCAACAGCATCGGTCTCGATGGAAAAGTTCTCTCATTTTGACGCCCATCGTTACCTACTTTGCAAAACAAGTCTCTCATCTGGAAGTCTATTAGAACATCGACTTTACGTGAAAATACCGCTTATTTATTCGGTAAATCTTCTATAATATAAAAATGAATCGCAAAATGTGTTGGTAAGCGCATAACTCATCAACGCCTATACCAATTTGGCCAATT
>DWDX01005618.1:0-10368 GCA_018245675.1 Agara michaeli | reverse complement strand
ATCGTCTACGCTGCGGAAATTATTGATAATAGAGCAATGTGATGTACTGCCGTGCGAAGCCGGGGCGGGCCGCTAGTTAATAATGTTTTAAAACTCAAAATTTATACACCACGAATGAAAATTTGGATTAATAAGAAAATGTCGTAAAATCGCAGATTACGGTCAATTTGGTGTGATAGCCGCGCGTGGAAGTGTCTCAATCATTATTGTTCTAATTATTAATATTATAAATAAAGTCTAGTGCAGAATTGCACACCGTATACACAATAGTCATTTAATTATTATTTGTTTGTACATCGCTCACTTTTAGAAATAACAGAAGGTAGTAAAACAAAAAATGTAACAATTATAATTGTGTTCTACTACAACGACGTAAATCACAAATTAGCTTAGCAAATTGTTTTCGTTCAGCTAATCGTGGAACACGGGGGCTTATATTTAGGTATGTAGATAATTTAGAGATTATTTCACAATTATAATAATATACATACGCGTTGTTGTTCAAATTGCCTAATGGCTACCGAAAGCTAGACCCGGCCCGCTCATGATTAGAGTTATGATAAGACTGGCCTGGAGTACGGATCATATTACATGCCCCTTCTGAACCGAGTTATGTGCGTTAAGAAAATGTTTCACTCGCTAGCAGTGATAGCCTCATGATTTGAATTTAAGTGTCTCACTTCGGCCGCGTAGGTTCAAATCCCTGCACGCACCTGTGACTACACAAGGTTCGAGTTAAGTTTTTTACCCTGACAGATGACCACTGATCTCATTCTGAAAATATACCCGTCTCATATTAGAACAATATTGATAAAGATGTATTGGATTTATTAACATAAAATCTAGAAATAATACAATATAACACAAGTCAAGTAAATCAAACGCAATTGTTTATATTAGTACCGTTATAGGCACAAACTAAGTCCCCGGGACTAGCTTAAGAATCGTGATCGAAATCCATTTCAGTTAGCATGCAGGCGTCTGTAGTTATGGACTGTGTTATAAAATCGAAATCAAACGCGTTTTTTTGTAGACCTACGGGCGCGTACAAATTGTCATACAAATTGTCAATGATATATTTATTCTTAATCTTAATCTGGCACCGGATTGGACCGCGACACTAACTGAAAAAACCCGCACAGTAATTCACCGAGGTTGTTCCTTTACAGTAATACTAAAGTTATCTCCAGCATCCAATACTCCCAATGCTCCTTACAAGCGACCGCCGTATGTCAAGAAACAAATTACACTTCAACATTTATGTTATATATGTATTAAGTGATAAATATTATTTCTTCATCGGGTCCAAACTGTTTTGTATTCCAAGTAATCCGGATTTATGCAATAGCTTTAGCGGCAGTTTTGTTTTATTGTCGTTTTTAACACGTTCATTGCAAAATTTCGGATATCCTCCCCGAGCTGACTGGCTCGCGCGGTCCATTAGTGACACTGATAGCTAAGCCGAAGGACGTGGGTTCGATCGCCGACCAGGACAATTGTTTTTATGTCCACGGGCTCTGCTTCATATAGGATGGTGGCGTGTGAAGTTGCCATCAGATATTATAGCTTAAACATAATATACATAAAACATAAAAATAATTTGTCGTAGTTAAGAATAAATTGAGTTTATCATTTGGAAATAATACAAAATGATGTCAGTCAAAATGATGATTTTGAAATGTTTTTCATCGAAAAATAAATATCCAGTTGTCAAAAGATTAAAAGTTAGATTAAAATAATTTCGCCTTATTTTGTTTACCAACTGAATGAAATTAATATTGGATTGTATATTGGATACTTTTATTTATCCTCAATTAATCAAATAAAAGGAAAACACACGCGTGAGACTTTACAGAAGCATATTTTTGCTAAAATCCAAACACAGAGATACACTTACGTTCAAACAGAATACAATAATGTATAAAAATAACCGGTTATTCATAAATTTACTCTACGCTAACATAATATAATGATTTGTTGACCCATAATAAACGCACGTTAGGCTTCAATATCTTGAATACTACAGAAATAAACTGTACATTGTACGAGTGGCCGACTCCTGCGGCCGCGCTACATCGCACTGAAAACGCGACCGACCACCCCACCGCTACGAGCGCGCGGCGAAGTCGAAGATATATCCTTGGAAATGTAAAAAATTCACAACGGATCCGCCCATACTCCGTCCTTACCGCCGCATTCGGTATATAAGCGCCGCGGCCTGCCGCTCGGGCATCAGTCGGTTTAGCACCGTTATATCCTCCAACATGAAATTCCTGGTAAGAATTCATATTTACCCTCGCAATAATATGATATTACAAATATATCAAATATAAATAATTTCAGTCATTTTAATAGTACGTGACAAATACGGCAGTTGTCCGAAGATACCTTTTTGGGGCCAATTTTATTAACTTGAATTGCTATTGGATATTCTAAGTATCGTAACAGATAAAAATTTAAGCATGTGCTTATTGAAATAATATACAAAAACGGTATTTAAATAAACTGAATAAGAAATTTAAATAAGCTGAATAATGTAAAAAATATTCATTATTTAATATATTGAAATTTTCCAGAATTATTTTCGTATATTTTCAGTTTTAAAAATCATACTAATGCCTCGTTAGGTTCGTGTCTAATGAAAACAAATAATAATCCAATCATAGCAATGTTTCCTAAAGAACTAAAACAGTTATACTTCTTTTCTAGTATACATATATAGTCATTACAATCTTGTACGTCTACATACAATATAACAAACATACAAAATGGAACCAGAGGAAATAAATGTTACATTTTGGTAACTTTTTAAACAAAATAGTATTATCAAGCATTTTTCGTTCTTGCACGAAAGGTGGGTAAGTGTATGTGATTATAGCAGTCGCCAGACGGTGGGAAGGTTTCATTACTAATGAGTATTCTAGTCCGCGACGTGCATATTTAGTCCAAATTACGGAAAATGTTGCGTTAAGCAGCCGTCGAAATAATAAGGTACATTATATGAGGTAGGAAATTGGCTCGACCCAGTTTCAATGCGATTTTTAACGATACTCAAGGCTCAACTATAGATTGTTATCATCAAATTTGTATTAATTACGCTAATTGTAGCTATTATTAATATCTAACATTTCTAATTTATATACCGTGCTCGATTAATGTGGCGTATTCCGTAATAAACACGCATCGAAGTAAAAGACTACATCGTCGGTCTAGCGCCCGTTAACCATTAACTTCCAAACATCAAACATGTGGCTGTTGGAAATCGTGAACGGATCAGTGACTTATTTATGTGACCTCTTGGCAGTGTGTGGCAAGAAGTCTGAAAGACTCTGGGCGAGTGTAAATGGAATGATGAACTAACAAAAACCCCTCCTATGCACAATCAACAAATAACAACAAAGGGCAAGTTTAATAACAAATAAACAATGACGGTGCGGTAATACGGTGTAACAATGCTCCGTCGAGCATCGCGTCTTTGTTCCGAGGATGTTACGCCACGCGAGTTTCCACCGTCTCGTCGGTACACAACCCGACCAATTATCGATGGCAACTACTACCTATGGCCCATTGAATTCCAACTTTCATACGGTTTCCGCGATCGCTCAGACCTTCTGATTAAGTTCTGTGACTAATGTATTGTTTCCATCACTTCGTGTCGCGGTAATTTCGTAAAGTGCTCTTTTGTTCTGCTTGATTCAGAGATTTCCTCTATATAATATTCAAACGTTTACAATACATTTATCGATGATATATTATAAACGCGGTTCAATTTCAACATTTATGATGCTTCATCGTTCACTAAACAATGTTAATTACAAATAATTCTTGAAAAATTTGTGATGGCTAGTGACGAGTTGTAATTTCTATCTAGTGGACTGTTTTCAACACTAGTTAATCTAAAGAAACTTTCATAGCTATAACCTGTCTATTTTACATATTGTTCTTAGTTACTATCCATCAAGAGTATTAATATCTTTTATAAGCCTTCAAAATCGAAGATCATGAGAATACATTTGATTCACAGTTTGTTGTTGCCCTCGCTGTCGCCGCGGTGTGCGCGGAGGAAGCCAAGAAGACCGAGAAGCGGGGTCTCTCCGGTCTCGGCTACGGCGGCCTCGGCGGCTACGGCGGCGGGTATGGCGGCTACGGCAGCGGATATGGCGGGTACGGCGGCGGGTATGGCGGATACAGCGGCTATGGCGGTTATGGAGGCTACGGTGGATACGGTAAGTCACCGTCACGTATTTCTTAATTTATTAATACTAGCTGTCAGTTTCACGTCTTAAAAAAAACAATATTTAAACCACAAGTTATGGAGATATTTTTTGCCTTTCTAAATACATATATCATGGATGAATGTCAAACTAATTGCGCTGATGCGAGAACTTTTCTGCTCCAACTGTTAAAACTAATGCGCCCGAAGTTTTTCTATCGCAGCTTCCATTAATCTCTCTAACTCCATTATCAAATTGGATATCCGACGATCGCACTGATCTTCCGGCTCCACTCTGTCTAAGTTTCAATTGACCAAAGCTTCTCCGAACTTACTGTCTTGCATACAAACCGGTTACGGCTTTCCTTGCCATATTGAGTTTCCAATTAGCATCGAATCGATCTCCGCATCTGAGTGAGTTCCTTGAGATCTTTTCAGTTCAATGGTTTATATTTCGTTTTGCTTCATTTGTAATAGTTACCTGTCCGTGAACTTGAGGATAAAAACTCGAACGATAGACTTTTTTCCACTTCATTCATCCGAATCATTCTCAACAAAGAATAACCTTCTGAAATATAAAATATTATTCTAATGATAATAACGTTCAATTGAATGTAACGAATACAGAATGCGAACAAACTGATTCAAAAATCGAATTCTACTCGATTTCTGACAATAAATATTTATCGAAAGTAGAGTTTGCCTCTGTGAACTTTGCTAACTAATACGAAGCAGTAACGGAGAGAAATCGGGAGTTTTCAGATGATAACGGCAAAGGGGGATATAAATTGCAAGTGCAATCGCAAACAAGAGGTGGGGATGCATTAGAGCAGCAATAAAACAGCAGTTAATGGGCGAATCATTCGGGGAGATTAATGGTGAAGATGGGAGCTTCCGGCGCTCATTATGTTTCGAGCTCCAAGGGGTTCGACCCAGTGGAAGCTCTAATGCTCAGTTAACAAGTTTGATCGAAACGCGTAATGTTTTCGTTGTTAGTAACAATATTGCTTAACGTTATACCTCATATAAAGTATATGCACGACTTAGTAAAACTGAACATTTAATTTGAATTATTGATAAATTTCATAATGTCCTTTGTAACTACAGTAGAAAGAGTATCCTAAATAAAAGAGCATTTGCCGATAAAAAGAAACAAAATCACGATTATAAAAAATAAAATAGAAACTAGGACTTATTTGGGAGTTGCTTTTTCCGTCTCATTTCCGGTTAATCGCTGCGCTCAGTCGCCTGTTACTTAAATATCCTCCCGAAGATTGACACATTTATCGACGCGAGTGAACTAATGTTACTCGCAAAAGAACCAAACATCTTTGATATTTTCGGTTAAAAATCTATGTAGTTATGCTTCTGTGAATGGAAAAAGGTATTTAGTATTGAAATGGGAATTGACCAGAGTGCAATGAAATTGTTGATAGCTACTGCAAACTAATTTCGAATTAGTCTTTGGACAAATCACATTTGACTTTACCAGTGCTTCAATGTAATGTATGTGAGTCCTAACCCTCGTCATGTCGGTTCCTCTGTCAGTGGACGCCGTTCCTTACGCCCAGTACGCGTCGCAGACCAGACAGACTTTACAGTGTCCCAATTTACGCGAACACAATTTGGTCTCCCGCAAATTGGGGCAAGTAATTCACCTTAATTGAGCCTTTTACGATATTGATTGTGGAATCTGTTTGAAGCATCTCTGCGTTAGAGCGCTCTTATGTATTATGTTTTAATAACTTACTGACTACGAATTGCTCCACTTCGTGGTCGTGTGGGTCTCTACCCTACCTGCTAAGTCGTGTGTTTGATTCCCAGATTCCCAGAACTACGCATATATTGACACAGACCACGGTCTATCTCTTTTTCTCGGTACTACAATGGTGTTAATAATTTAGATATATCCGACTGGTGTTTCAAAAGTAATCAAGTTTACGTATTTTAGAATGTTTGCATGTATTCATAACTCGACATTTTCATACACGTTTAATGTATATTCGATGTATATGTATGTACAAATTTCAAACTAGACATTCTAAGTTGATCGGAATTTATTTAAATATTCAAACATTTCATTCGTTATATTGTAAAAGTTGGCATTTTTGTGATGAGTAACCTATATTACAAGTCTCCATCAAAATATACATTTTGCATTGATATGCAGACAAAAATCAAAGAATTATATGTGTCATAGACATTCGATTCGCAAATATTTGATCTGTGACAGGAGCCGAGCTGCGCCACGCCGTCGACGCTCGTGATGATAGATACGAACATTGAGCACGTATCATTTTAATGAAACTTATTGTGTTCGGTGGCGAGGCAGATTTTTTCCGACTTGAATGTGTGACATCGTACGTCGTATGGCAGGCCAGTAACGTGGGAACGAGGGGGTCCTTGGCACACAAACGGGCACACTTATAGATATTAATGTACTCGCTCTTACGACTCCGCTTAAATTACTGAACAATACCCAGAGGTACCGCACACTTAGAACATAGACCTTGCCCTTTAGCGAGACCGAGCCTCATTCCGAATTTAAACTAAACAGGACAACGTGAACGTTTTATGTAGCTTTGATAATAGTGCACATAAACGGATACACCGACGTAGTATATGTTTAGATAACAGTTTTATTATTTTTGACCGGTTTGAATTTTATCAGTTTTTTAAAGGATTTCTTTGGATAAATCGTTTGATATGAAACGCTTGTTGCGTTTGGACATCGTAAACGGTCTGTAAAATGAAAGAAAGCGGGAAACAATCGGTCCTTGTATTGGGGATCGCTAATGGCCCTTTACGTATATACATACATGTCACAATCCTTAAACGACGATTTGAGAAATAACTATAGCTTAATCATGTTGACGTGCGGTATTTTGATTGATTTCATAAATAATTTAAATACATATTGCTTATTAACGTCTTCATATTAACACAAATACTGCAGTCTCCTGCATACTGCGCATTTATACGTCAATTTGTTAGATTGGATTTTGATGACAGTTTAATAATGGCCCTTGATTTATTATAACAAATGAGCGGGTGCAGGTTCGGTGCCGGCTCGAGTCGATTACTAGTAATTGCTTTGCGGACACGTACAGGTGCCCTAATGGTCCACCTTGCCTCATTATGTTGCATGTTAGATAACAAGTTGATGTTGATTGCATCGCCAGTGCGGTGCCCGGTGAAAATAGTTTGGCTTAAACGTAACATCACGCCTGTAATCCCCTAAGGGGTAGGCAGAGGACTGTAGTACACCCCCACATTTTACCAGTTACGTTTAAGTCCCACAATGGAATAGGTGGTGAACATATTGCCATGCACCGGGCACACATCCAGACTCCGAGTCACTACAAGAAATTCTAAATCAGAAAATACAGCAGTACCCAACCCGGGATTTGAACCCGGAACCTCCCGATCGGCAGTCGCGCTAGTAACCGCCCCACCAACGAGGCAGTCAAAGGCGTTTGGCTTAATTGGGTGATAAACAATTAGTTATCAATATTTAGTGCTAATTGAATATAAAAAAAACGCATTTAGTTAATGGCAAAGTTACGAAAATTGAATGAGATCCTAGGTAATGGCGTCCTTGATACCTACAGTGAGGTGATGATAAAAATTGGCTTACACAGACGAACGTGGTCTCCATGGTGTTCAATGTAACTTTGGATATACAAAGTCTTGAAATATATGAAGTACATTCATTACGATACTCGAGTGGACATTCACAGAAGGAGCTTTGAGTCGACGTTCCCACCGACGCGGAAGTGGTTCCCAAGGACTTTTTGCCGAAAATTTTATATTACTTTTAATTTAATAATAAATTACATTTGATATGATAAGGCGTGACCTTTGTTTCCGATGTACCGCCGCGTTCGCGCGCTGATTACGATCGACACTCCGCCGACAACAAATACTACTTACTATTATTTATATTCCAGCAAAACTTTGCAACTATTTCAGAAAAAAATTAAATAAAAATTATAAAAATACCGATGTGCGAGTGACCAATACGCTCAATTATTTCTACTACGTAAATGACAATAATTTTGCTTCCTGCTCATCTAATGTCCAAGCAATTACGAGAATCATATTTTTAGTCTATATGTGAAACTTCAGATTATTCTTACGGGGCTCACATGTATAAACAGCTACAGTGGTAGTAGCAATAGTAGCTTTAAGACTAATTATTAATTTCACTTCCTCGCCCGCGTTCTAAAGCCGTGACACAGCGGCGCGATCTTGATTATTCCCCCTAAATCCCAACAATATACTCGCAACACCTTCCACGTTATCCCCCATGATATATTAGTGAGGATATTAAATGGGCTCATTCCTCTCGCAGCGGGTGCCCCGGTGGCCGTGAGCAAGGTGTCGTACGTGACCGAGCACGGCGGATACGGCGGCTACGGCCACGGGCTCGGCGGATACGGCGGATATGGCGGACTCGGTACGTCAACTACACCTCATACATACTCATACAACTACACTGCACACTTTGAAACTTTGCACTCATCTGAACACTCAATATCAAATAGACTCGTGACAAAGTGTGCAGTAACATTTTAAATCCTTTGGCCTGATACATCAAAAGCCTAATTGAAATGTACCGCTGCATGGAACTTATCAATAGCTTTGCTTTTCGATTAACTGACAGAGTCGCTCTCGTGTAGGTACTGAACATTTGCTATATCTGTATATATTATATAAACCTGTATAGTACACAAACGTTACATATTAAACTTAAATTGCGTGATTTTAGGCGGCGGCTACTACGGCGGTCACGGTCTCGGCTACGGCGGATACGGCAACAGCGGTCTCGGTTACGGCGGATACGGCGGATACGGTGGCTACGGACACGGTCTCGGCGGCTACGGCGGATACGGCAGCGGCGGTCTCGGATACGGCGGATACTACGGACACCACTAATCGGTTGCTCTGCTACTGAGCACTAACTGTTGTCTATCTAATTATGTTTTTATACTCAATAGATCCACGAGTTGTTATAAAATTAAAAGCGAATTCATAAATTAATGTAAATGAGTGCTCACCGAGACCGTAACACTTTGACATATCATAATTAGCTGAGTCAAGTACCTGTAACAGGTAATGTTTCAACAAGGAATATTATTTTATATGAAGGTATGTTTATATGTATGTGATACGTTTGTACAATGAATTATTTCGAGTCCTTGTAAATATGTAATAAATATATACGTCACTACGTTTGTATTTTATTATATTTATCAGAATAATATATAAATTGTACTGCATTTCTTAGGTGAAGAATTACAAACCTTTATAAACTTGATACAAAGTTAATCTAATATGTAAGAGGATTGGTAATCTCCATGTCTAATTCTAAATATGTACCTAAAGCCGGCTGTAGTAATACAGCGTGAAAATACCTTGAAACGTATATTTTCAACGGAGCTTCAATAGCTAGAAGGCTACCATCACACTCTAGTGAAAAACGTAGTCGAATCGTTAAGAGCACGAACATAGAACCTACATAACATAGCACACGCTCTTGCACTCAATGACTATAAGCAATGTAATTCTATAAAATCTTCATTACTCTAAAGAATATATCACATCTATTGTTCTTTTGGACACCCAAAGCCTCTAAAGGATTATGCATTTATAGTAAATGTTTTGCGGGTATTTGTTTTCGTGTTGTTCAAGAAAATTTTAAAGATCCTATCAGAAACAGATTGAAAAATGGAGCCAGTTCTCAGTAAGGCTAGATCTCTTGAAAAAAGTGCCAAGTTCTAAGGATGCTACCAACCATCAAAGTAATGATAAAGTGAGTGTTAATTATTATATAAGTCTAGTAAGTATTAAAAGTTTGTAAGTTTCTTTTTATTATGTTATTGCTCGAGAACATTCATAAACTTTTACTGTACTCATTCTATTTTGCTAGTAAACTACAATACATTCAGGCAATTTTAATATCCGCTGATGAATATAGGTGAAATCTGCTCAGACTATAGTGTACAGGCGCCATTATATCACATTAATAACTATTGAGTGTGACCTATGGCGCAAGTGCAACGCGACCTGTACGGGGACGGTGTGCGGACGGTGCACGGACGTTGCACGGACGTTGCGTGCGGACGGTGTGCGGACGTTGCACGGACGTTGCG
>DWDX01005617.1:0-10368 GCA_018245675.1 Agara michaeli | reverse complement strand
CAACCCGGGATTTGAACCCGGGACCTCCCGATCGGCAGTCGCGCTAGCAACCGCCCGACCAACGAGGCAGTCAAATTCGCTATTAAATATAAAAATATCAAAAAATTAACATTAATACTCTACCCGAACAAAACCAGACGCAAGGCTCATTGACCCGTCATACTATTTTAGACATGTCAATAAAAATTGGGAACTCTGTGACGGTAGCCACTAATCTAACCTAAGCATAAAAGTTTTTATGTTATGCACTTATTTAATGTAATAGTGTAAATGTTATTTCATTTTATTTTTATTAAATAATCCTTAGTGGATGATATCCGATATCACGAGAAGTGATGCCCCAGTGGTTTTGATTTCCGTCTCTTACTTCGAGGGTTTGAGTTCAAATCCAGCGCGGTAGAGTAAAACCCTAAAACGTACTCACTATGAGGATACCCCTGTCCACCGGTGGAATAATAAAAAAGGGTTGTAAAACAACTCAAATCAAGATAATAATAATATAATAAATACACCATTATAAAGGGTAGGAGAATTGTTGTTTTTTGGTGACCCTATATAAGAGAGTTCAGGTGTTCCAGCGAAGAACAAGTGTATCATATAATAATATAACGCCGACCCGTGTCTGGCCAAATATTGATGTGGGCGGCTGCTCGCTGGAAATGTTCTCTACTGTGGGTTCGTACGACATGTATGAATATTACAAAAGTTGTTCTTTCTCGTCTAACATTGGTGCCAGACACGCCGCTGCTGTATGAAACAGATATGATATCGCATGTGGCATCCCTGCGCACGGCGCTCGTCGGAGACAGGGCGCATACTGAGGTCAGCAAGTAATTTTATGACCGTTTGTACCTTCCACCGCACACACATCAAATATAGGCTACTCTTGTTGAGCGCCGTGGCACTCTGGTTATTATTTTGAAAATTTTCATGCTTTGCATAAATCGCGTTAACAACTTAATAGAGTAACGAGGCGCGGCATCCTCGCGGCGGTCTCTATAGAATAATTGGCGTCTCTCATTACGCTTATAAAATAATAAAAAGTAACATTTAAAAAGTTCTTTCATGCGATATTCTTATTCATTTGTGGTTTGTATTCTATTGTGATGCATTCGCGGGTCACAATAACAACTGTTCTATTCCGAGTTACTTAAGCCCGCTACGACTGGCACGAATCCACGCGACGCTTTCCTATGCCTCCTAAAACGGTGCACCAAGACCTTGTTTTGTACATAAAGAGTGGGCAGTCCAGCGAGTAAAAGAGCAATGGGGAAATGTCATGTTTTTATGTAGTTGTTTGTTAAGAGTTTATTATATTGTTTGGGCGCTGAATCGGTCCTATTGAGACAGTTGTGGTTCGAATCCCACCCAGAACAAACATTACTGTGATGTTTGTTTTGTATACTATTTGTGAGAAAATAATCGTTTTAAATCTACTTTGTATTTACGTATTTGAAAACGGACAACCAAAATATAATAAATCCAATTTGGACGCGTGTTAGTAGTCCTAAGATATTACTACATATAAAATTATGGACGCCCATAACAAGAATAAGGCTCGTTTTAATAAGCATCATATACATAATATTTGAACAATTTTTTATGGGATATTCAATGTTCATTATTTTGTTAACTTTCAGTTGTAACAGCTGACTCCAGCTGTGTCTCGCTTGTTTACGGTGTTTCAATTTCTACGTGAACTTCAGGCATATTCGCTCAAAGGTGTGCTAATAAAAGTTATCGTGTTCGTAAACATCGTCATCTCTGAAATTATCTCGCTCTTCTGTCGCCAAGCGAAGATTTCTTGATAAGCAGCCATGAAATATGTATCATCTGTTTTGAATAGTAGCCTGATAAAGTTATAAGTACACCGGGAACAATCTGAGCGTTTCTATATTAAAGTCGTTTTATTAAACGATGGCAAAATGATACCAAACATCTATTTCATAAATACTTATAACCGCTCACAATTGACTTAACTAATTACACTGATTACTTTATAGAGACAAGGATATGTTGTAAGACGGTTAGGACCGGATCGGATTTTTAGCAAGAATATTTACATGCAAGAATATTTAGGGTCGAAAAAAAAAAAAAATACATGAGTATTTAAATAATATCGCGATATTAACAGATTATACAAAAGATATTATCGATAATAATAAATATATCAAGAGAATTTAATGAAATTTCACAATTAGCCTCTGAAATTTGTTGTATATAACCCTCTGCTCCAATGGCATTCTTTTATACCGCCCGTACGCTCGCACCGGAGACATTTTTCTCACAGTACTCAGAAACACGACCTCATGAAAAATTTATCATCTATTTTGAATATTACAGACTAGAGAATATATCGTATAATGTTGTGTATGAAAAAATAACATATGAGAACTGTAATAGTAAACAAAATTTACGCATGCAAAGGTGCGTTTGTTTACGAAAAAATATAAAATCTTAACTCTTGTGTTATTAGACTTATTGTGTAACTACAAAATCATAACAATACACACAAGTTCAGTGGCCTCTTCTGCAAATGATTATAGAACCTAACTGCGAACCTGGAGGTCGAGGATTTGATTCGCGGCCAAGACAAACACTTATGAGATGAGGATATTAATTCCTTTTGTTTCCGTTTCTTTTGTTGGGTTACCATACAATAGGCATTTAATTGCTTAATTCGAAATTGTCCCAATTATTATTAAATGATAATCTAACCGAACACTTTACAGTTTGTCACATGGTGTTCTAAATAGCTTTATATTCTTTGAGCGACCTTTACCCAGGAACCCGTTTTACAGAGAATACCGAAGTCCACATCACCTATCATATATTCATACACTCCGTTTATGACCGGTGTGTCACGAACTTATACACGTACCATGATCGATTTCAATATTCTGGATTCACACGTTTGTATCGACGTGTTGCGGTATACCGCCGACCTTACCAAGCTATGTACCAACTATTTTGTACCTATGAAACACTGATCTGCTTATATAAACACGAAGGCAGAGCTGAAAATATTTATTTACATAAATATGGGGATATACAAAGATGTACAAATCAGTTATTATTTACTCCGTTTCATATTACAATGCGTTGCATGAGTGTCCGTTGAGTATGTATCGTAGATTCTTTATCCATGAAGAATGGCGAAAGCATCCCTTTCGCTCTCGCAAATATAAACACGTACGTATTAAAAAAAAACATCGATCTTTAATATAGAAGACTTTTCCCACAACTTTAAAGTTGCTTTTGATCTTTATGTAACTTCCAAAGTTTTAAATAGACGTGGTGTGAAATAGACAACATTACCGCCCTAGTTTTTCCCGAATTGTCCGGCTACATCTGGCCCCCGCGTATACACGGTTGAATTTCCGGATATTCCCAGTGGATCATGCGACGCCAAATTTGTTCATTAAAGCTCAAAATTTCAAATAGCCATATCCGTTTATTTATTTTTGAAATGTTACACCGCTCTTTATCCCCGCTACATGCATACAAATATTTTTAAATATGTACAAAAATGTCAATTTTTCAGTTTAATATTATTTATTAATACCGTTTGAAATTAATTTCAAATGATAACGATTGTTTGATGACTCTTGTGGTCCGCACTAGCGTTTTCGTAGTTATGTTCTCGAGAAGAAAATGAAAGTAGCACTATAAAGATTCAGTTTACAAGGTGTGGCACTGTACTCTGGAGATAGGTACGGCTACTACACGTTCCAATTAGTCCTCGGGGACAGTAACGGACATAAATAAAATTAGTCTGCGTACCTTGCTTATACAACTTAAGATAGTAACATTATTAATTTCAATCATAACTTTTTGAAGACACTAAAACGAGCGGTTATGAAAAATGCCCTTTACCTTCGCCCAGAAAATTCGAAACATATCGACAAAATTAAAAGAAAGTCGATTAGTTTCGGAGGTATTTATAATTAAAGTGTATATCAGAAATTCAAAACTACAATTTGAAATGTGACGTGTGCCGTTATAGGCTGATATAATCTACTTTGTTCAGTAATGGAATAAGACAAGGCTTGCAATTTTCTTTAATACTTCATGTTTGTAGCTTGCCAATGCACAAACTTCAATCATACCAATCTACGGCTCGCTCGTAAGGCATGCATTGTCCCGTCCCCCGGCCCCCCCCCTCTCTCCCCCCTCTTCCAGTCCCGGAGCACTTGAACCGATTACAACCAGATCCGTTTTCGTCCGCCGGGCAATCGATCTTGTTCTTTCGTTGCTGTAACTAAATTTCCTCCTCTCCAGAAATACGCTGAATTTCGCGCTGCACGGGCGGCGGCGCGCCGTGATGTATGGGATGTGTCTGTTACTAGAGGCGGTTATAAATTCTTTGTGATTTCACATTCTGCTATTTTGAAAACCTATTTGTATGGTAGCGTATTGTACAGAAAATGACCTTTTACATATTCTTTTCTGAACTGTCATATTATTGTCATGATTAGTTAGCTAAGCTGACATAGTTTGACGGATTTATTTCCTCTGTTCTCGATTGTAATTATCGATTTATAACTTTTATTAATATTTTGATCTCGTCGATATCTCGATATGATTGAATATACTACTTGTATATATACTCACGTAAGTATATACTTTCTTTCCATGCGTTAACACTTATATTTCATAATGTTTGTTAATTATTATTAAGTATTGTTTGTATATTTGAGACCTGCTTTTAATATTTTAAATGCGTTTTAATAAACTTCAGCTTAATTCTTCTCCCGTTACATTCTTGAAAATTCTTAGTATATTCATTCTTGAAAACTTTCTAAGGTTATTCATTGACATTCATGAGTGTAGTGTTTTAAAAGAAATATGACTGCTGTGTTCTTCGTGAAGACCGTATATACTTTTCTTCAGTGTCCCTTTCATCTCCTCCCCCCGAGACGTGTCTTTATGTAGATCCAGTTTTGAATTTTCGGTGCTGTACCTTTTTTATTTTCATTCGCTTATGAATATATATGTTCAAACGAAGGATGAAAGCGGATGTTGTAGTATTATATGCTTAAAAATAATTCCATTAAAGAATATTTAAGCAAAAAATGACGAGTCGTTGCACTAATATTTGATTTTAAAAATACATAAATACAAAACCAAATACATACATATATGTATATACACAAAATGTTTTACACCTCAATTAGTTAGCTCTGCCAGATCCGCTACGTGTGTGTTAATTTGGAACTTTGATCAAAAACCAATCATTTCAATCTCAGTATTTAGTTAAAAATACACAGCGGAAGGGTCGGCCGATGTTTCCATGCGAATACACACAGCAATCAATATCTGTTGTCCCGACGGCTCCCCGCGCGCTGCCTATACTCGTCGCGTCTCACTTGAGATATTAGATTTTATTCTAAAACGTTTAAGAGTTTATTCGCCAGTTGTGTTAATAAAACAATTGGTGTTTCGTTTTAAAGGTCGCGGATGTCGGTTCACATGTATACTAGAGCATGTGTAACCAACTTGCAATACCACGGACACTAAATCCGCCCTTACTGGACTGTTGCTACGAGTACTAACGATTTATTTCCGTAGTCCTTACCAATGAATACTAGCCGACGAATTCTTATTGACACCTGTCTGTAGCAGCCACTTACAATATACAATTTAAATACGAACACAATACAAACATACGATTTGAGACGCGTAGAAGACTGACGAGAAATGAAATACAGGACCTTTCGTGACCTTCAATGCTATGAATTGCAACGTTAATAAAGCACACGAGCGCATTACATGAGCGTATAATAGCAATAAGATCAACGTAACAATATAGTTCTCGGCACCCGCCCTTTAATTACACATCCAATATAATTTGGTCCCGTTTTTTGCACTGAACCATTTGGAACCAATATCACGACCATGTCTACATTCCCTCGGTGAATATATTTGATTTGTTTTTGTCCCGCGCTGAAGCCTGCACCATTGTTTTATCGTTCGATGCGGTTTTAAAAAATCATATAGATTTATGTGTAGATGAATTCGGACAAAACAGAAAGAGCCAAACAATTTTGATTTCGACCACGCAATTGTTTATGGAATGGACATTTCTGGTTTTTATAAACAATTGAATACTGTTAAATGTTTTAGAAAAAAATTAAATGCACCCTGAAAGACACGACGATATAGATAATATTAAACTAATACCCAGCAAGCCATTGAACAATATATAGGATACTAGCAGACCGGACCACGCGTTGCCATGGTTCAATTAAAATAATGGGATAATAACTTAATCTCATATATGTAAAATTCCTATAACGCCATGTCTGGTTAGATGTTCGGTAGCATTTTTTTCCCACCTTGGCTTATATTATTGTCGTTTTAGTAAGGATCCTTATTTTTTCCTATAATTAATATAGCCTGTGTTGATCAGTGATAATGTAGCATTCAAATGGTGACAGAATTTTTGAAATCGGTCTTGTAGTTTTTGAGCCTATTCGTTACATACATACACACCCACACCCACGCAAATCTTTCCTCTTTATAATATTAGTATAGATTGTATGTAATATAAATCTCTACATACATAGGCGTGATCGTATAATCCGCCCCGCTGGGCGCGGGTTTTTCGCGCAAATGCCGACCCGATGGAGCAGCGAGAAACCTGAAATGTAGAAAGATTAATAATTAGCAATTAAATTTAATTGGGAACGCTCGTAACTCTGACGTTATTACAGAAATCTTCAGTACGGTTCAATAATTTTGTCTTCGATGGCGAAGAGTCGGAGAAGGGTAACGACCACAACGCTTGCAATCTTGGTATAAAAGGAATATTCACAATCGCATTCACAGAGAAACCCAAATTTCCAATAGATGATTCGACTATTTTCCTGCCAACCAAATGGACTTAAGATTGCGTAGTATAGCGGCGAGAGGCGCTGCGCTGAATGAGGTACAATATTCAAATACGACAACATTTTGCCTGTATTTGAATAGTTCAGGCACTCGCATGTTGTCCAATTAGGTCTTAAAGTATCATACACTACACTCACTCGTATTTGGCAAAGCCGTCCCACGACGCATTAGGCGAGCGTATAAACTGCTAGGCTTACCGGCCTTGCGGGTCATTGAAATATGACCTCTATTGTTCATACAATAGAGAATATTTATGGCGACAGCATCCTAATTTAGTGTTCGCCTGCTAACAATGAAATATTTCTGGTTTTGGGAAATACTACTCGGATTCTTTAATTGTGTGTGTGTGTGTGTGTGTGTGTGTGTGTGTGTGTAAAGTAGATAATTTATTAATTAGTTCAATGTAGTGAAAGTGAAATTTTAATCTAATTAATGCGTGACCTAATGAAGCTTGTCAGAGGTTAGTCATAAACTAGGCAGCCATTTATAAATGTTGACTTCTATAGAATTCTGCAACGTTACTCTTTGGTTTAATGGCCTATAAAATTTCCACGCAATTTCTTTTTCAGCATCCGTATTGACTAGGCTCGTTGTCTAGTCCCTAGCGACCCGAACCGCTAAACCGAAGGTCGTGGGTTCGATTCCAAAAATTTGTGTCATGAGCACATTTGTCTTATTCGTATTTGTATCTAACATTTACATATACATAGTTTATTAGGTTATTATTACTTACGATATGGAATATAAAATCCAAAATATTCAATAGAAAATCTAATTATTATAATACAGAATTCTATTGTTAGTTTAAATGCAGATCGAATTGATATGTTAAGATATGGCATCGACCTTATTTCTATGTTGTAAGTAGCAAGCGTATATTTACAGCTTTACGTTAAGTGCTGATGGCGGTTTTATATCTACACTTAAATAGATCCATAAAAGTGGGTGCTCAATGGCGATGACCCTTTAGCGGCCTGCGTAATATGTTAGAAAAATATACTTGCATGTAAGGGTATAAGTTAGTCCAATTTACCCTATATATTTAGCTAAGAGCACAACAGCTTGAGAACACTCGCTTTTGATAGAAACTATAATAATAATAACCGACTTCAAAAAAAATAAAAACCGACTTCAAAGGGAAAACTATTCTAAAACAAATTAATTTGTACTAAAAAGTAAACAAATGATACAAAGTCCTATCTTGTTATTCTTGGAGTCGGTGTCAGTCATAAGCTCCGGAGAAGAGACACCGACTCCAAGAATAACAAGATAGGACCTTGTATTATTTGTTTACTTTTTAGTGCAAATTAATTTATTTTAGAATAGTTTTCCCTTTGAAGCCGGTTTTTATTTTTTTTGTTTAAATATTTGTTTATTAAATAGCGTAATAATAATAATGATCACGAATTTTGTTGATCATTTGAGCTAACATTCTGGAATATTCTCTGTAATGAATACCGTAGATACACGTTCACACAAAAGCCAGACCCAAAATGGGCTTTGATCTTAAATGGTGTATAATCCCTCTGTTGACGGTTAACGTATTGAAATGCTCCCGTGCTCATAGCGTATATTACATTGCTAACCATTAAAACATACATTCGTTATTGTATGTACATATAATATTATTTATATGTACTCATAAGCATGTATTTAGACATTTATTTATACAGTTGCCATATGTTTTGTCTGGTTTGGGGTCAGTAGCCGAGTGTTTGTGAATAGTATACTTATATGCGAAGCAGTGATAGCCTAGTGGTTTGGATTCAGCCTCCGGGATGTGGGTGGGTGGGAATCGAACCCACGATCTCCGGTTTTGCAGTCAGGGTCTCTAACCAGTCGAACAGGAGGCCAGACAAACAAACAAACAAGAAACAAACAGCTTGAATAAAATTAATAGAACTAGTAGCGGCGGGCGACGACGGTGTGATCCGATTACATTGGCTCAGTTACAATCAGGATAGTCGATATTAATATTTTATGGACAGCTCGATATTCAAATACATAGGACGGGGTTGTTATTTTAACACGTCATAACAAAAAGTTTTAGCAAATCGTTTACACGTAAACGAATAATTGACGTAATCAATTTTTTTTTTTGCAGACAGTGACGACGAAGCTTTATGGACATTGCACAGTTGTACAAGGGCACTGCTTATTCCATACAGAAACATCTTCCGCTGGTGGAAAAGTCAATCGGTAAAACAAACAATAATATTTTGTCAAAGAACTCAGGATGATTCGTGAAAACTTTCCCCAATTTCAATAGAGAAATGTTAAGTAACAAAAGAGTGGGCGGGGGAAAAACCACTACTATTTTTATCGATGCGTACTATTTTTATCGACAATAAATTGCATAAACAAAACTTTTAACAAAAAAATAAAAACCGACTGCAAATAGAAAACTATTCTAAAATAAATTAATATGCACTAAAAAGTAGACAAATAATCCATGGTCCAATCTTGTTATCCTTGGAGTTGGTATCAGCCATAAGCTCCGAAGAAGAGATTTGTTTTAGAATAGTTTTCTATTTGAAGTCGGTTTTTATTTTTTTTTGAAGTCGGTTAAAAAAAGCTCAAATCGCACACTCTACTTTCGTTTGGACCAAAAAAAATTGTAAATCGTACAACTACTTTAAATACAATAAGGTACACAACGTGATGTGCCTACCTAATGTTAAATGCACAGCAAAACCTGTATAGACGTCTAAATTTGAATAGAACTAAAGTATTCATTGAGTTGCTATTTCCGACAACGTCGTCGTTGCTTACAAAATGTCACCGGAAACCAACCACGCAAATACTTCGGTTGCTTGCGTAAATAACAAATGTATCTGCTATCGAAAACAAAACAATGTATATTTTACATACAACATATTCTACATTGTTTTGTTCGACTATTCGTATGTACAACTCATATACTAATCGATAAAAAGACAAATTATCTTGACCGTAGAACAATATCGATCCTGGAATCGGTTTTATTATGTCTGGATATTACATAGTAAAATTTTTATTACGACATTAAAGAATATATTTCATATTGCAAACTCAGACTAATGTTATAGGCGCTCGTGCTAAATAACCGGCGAGACATATTATGGTATAACTTCTAAACGTAGACAAGCATCTTGTTAACGGAACGAATATTATTTACATGCGATATTATAGTACCATTATTATGAACCACACTCGCGTATGACAGGAGTAACGAGGATAGCTGGTAATTGTTAACACAACCAATTGCATAATACAGAAACAAATTCTACCAAAACTACAACACATTATCTGTATATATAAAAGCGAAAGGTCACTCACTCACTCACTCATCACGAAATCTCAGAAACTACAAGTGCTAGGTGTTTCAAATTTTGCATGCGGGTTCTTTTAAGGACGCAAGTGCTCACTAAGACGGGATTTTATGAAATTCAACCCCTAAGGGGGTGAAATGGGAGGGTGAAGTTTGTATGAAAC
>DWDX01005616.1:0-10369 GCA_018245675.1 Agara michaeli | reverse complement strand
CCGCCGTGCCGCCGCGCCCGCCGCCGCGCCCGCCGCCGCCGACGCGGAAGAGGTCATATTTTAATTTTTTGTGAAATCTCACTCTGTCCTAAGTTGTCGGAAGTTACATTTTCCGCCCATCTATATAATAAGTATATATGGAAGGTAAATACATTCACATTCAGCATATCTGTTAGATAAAGATTGCACCACACCAGACCTTACATTTAGTCATTGGGAAGACGGATAATTCACATTTTGTAGAACGAAAAAAAATTATCTTACCTTGAAGTTGTTTTTTACCATACTAATGAAGAACAAACAACTGGACTTTTTCTTAGTAATTTTCATTAAAACTTACTATTTTAAAAGGTTAACGAGCCAACTTCAGAAACACCATCACTTTCATTATTTCGTCCATGTAGCAGGAATAATTTTCTCTTAAGAAGTCCATGAAAATTCTTTAAAGTGATAAAATGCTCTAATTCCAGAATACCCCCGAGAGTGGAATGGTGGCTTCCACTCAGACGGGCCACGTGCTCGTGAGCGCTGACTTCAACGGTTGCATCAAGGTGTTCGTGCACAAAGCGAAGCCCAAGCACAGCTCGCTGCCAGCCTCGGCCTTGGCCTGAATTTCATATTGAGCGGCTCGAGTATGTCTGCAACGACCAACAACGGGTGTTTTACATTCTGGGGTCCTTTTCAACCCCGAAATGGAGTGTATTGAACCAACACGACGCCATTTTGCCGAATTTAAACCCGTCCCAGGCAACTAGTCCCAATAACAGCTATTACAACTGAGATGATAGCGTTGCAATTATTCAAAGGAACTTTTTAAGAGATGAAATATTGTTTTAAAAAAATTTACAAACAAATCAATATAATACTGTGTGTTATCTGTATCTTCGTCTCTGTATAATGTTGGCTGTCGGCCATGTTACGTAACGTAACGCTACTTCAGAAAAATACCGTTAAACAAATCCATAGACATCGATAAAATAAACTGTAATATTTTTCAATGTAACGTTCACGTAGAAGATAACAATACTTATTGTCGCTATAGATCTCAAGTGTCTTCCGTAGACTTAGCAGAATGTATGAATAACTAATGCAAATTGGTCGGGTAACACCATATTCACAGTTCGCTCTGTATGAATAACTGTGTGTATGTATTATGTAACGGCTAAAGATGGGTGTATATATAAACTAAAGGTCATCAAGTTAACTGTATGCTTGGCTAAGTTCGATGCAGTGCTCTATATCATAAATCATTTCACATCGCGCCATACATTAAAAGAATCGGGATCGTTAGCCGTTGATAATAAAGTTAGTCAGGCACGTATTACCCGGCCGTGTAAAGAATGCTGTTTATGTTAAAATCTTAGAATGTGAATATTATGCTGGTTTTTATTTTTGTATATATACTTAATTACTATTGTATTTAAATTAAACGTCCGATAATATTTAATACCATGTCGTGGTCTGCAAGTTTTTTGATTGGTAAAAGTAAATCAACTTGGGAAACTTCATTATTTGACTACATTATTGTATAACCCGTAAATGTCAGTAAAAGTAAATGTCAATAAACTTACCCTCAAGTAGAAAATGCTGTTCAATTCAAAATATCGAGTGCTCGGGTTTAAAAAAGTATATATATTGATACCTTGATCTTGAGCTGATGTTGTCCTGATTTAGTGACTTCGATCTAGACTTGTATATAAATATATATGAATGTACAATGGCATGTAATTAATTGTTAACTCGTATGTATATCGTTTATTTAATTCTTTATTGATATTTTTTATTGTCTCGTGTAAATTCAGATATAATACGTAGAGAACGTGCTTGGATGTGATCCGAACATGATATTTGAGTAAATTGAGATTAAAGTTGATGCAGTATTGATATGAAATGTTATAATAAGTATAGAAGTAAATTTTTTTTATGATATAATCGAGAATTTCTGGCAAATTTTGTCTCGCATCGTGATTTTTCTTTAAAATTGAACTCTACTACTGGCTATTGACCGAGTTTTACGTCGTTTTTGGCGACAATCGACGAGTATGGCCGACCGCGACTGGAATGACATAACGCTAGACAGGGAGAGTTTGACGTAGCTGTCAAATTAAATGTCTATTACTCGGGGTTCTATACTTATAGCATCTTCGTATGGCGAGAGTATTAATTGTGTTTATACTTACATTTAATCGATTAACAATAAATGGGTTTAATGGCGATAGTATTACATCGCCTGGACTAGGATTCGAACAGGTGTTAATAATGATGTAATTATGTTATATACCATATAATTTTGCTAATGAATTTAATTGTAATCGAGGTTTATTATTTTATTAACATTTGGTGTACGCATTATTATATTTAATTTGAAATGATTAAGAAATTTACATAATTCATGTATATTCCCGTAAGGCTCGTTACACAATTAGGTAAATATATAAATCATCATTATCTTTATTACACCGTCACGCGAGGTCCCCGACGGGGCAGCCGGCGAGCACGGGGCGCCAAATAAGTCGGTCCTTCCGAGACCCGACGTGCTTCGTCTACATTCATCACTCCTCACATCGGTCCATGGAGCCCGAACGTCGATATGTTGTAAGAAAAATGACCATTTGATATTGGAACCTTCCGGACCGATACGGAATTTGGAGAATTTCGTAAAAATAAAAAACAATGGCCGTTCTCACAGCGCTCACGAATATACCGACGAAGCTTTTGTATCGTAAGATCTTGCCTTGTAGTTTAATGAAAGCCATGTGATCGTTGTAAATGCTAAGTGTATATTATTATTTAATGGTTGTATAGTTCGCGAGCTCTTTAGATAGGTATGTATATTATTATTTTTAATTCGCATTTACCTCCAATTAATAAATCGTTGTACTAATTATTTAACTACTCGTTTTATTATAGTACATTACTTAATTATTTATTAAATATATCAATCAATAATTAATTAATGTGTCCGAGAGACCCTTTTACGTTCTCTATTGGGTCCTTCAAATAAGGAGATAACTGGAGTGTAATTATAAAGGAATTTGTTCTGAAATTAAAAAAGAAACCTTTTAGGAATATTTTCTATTCATAACAAGATAATATGTATTTGTTAAAGGTAAAGTATGCTTAAAACAATACATTCCACATATTTTATAAAAAAGTAATACAAAAAATACATTTAATACGTTATTTGAAAAACTGTTAACAAACGTTTGCATCGCATTAAAACTAGCGCCTCGACTCGAGGTAAATCATTGAGTATTCTCGAACTGGGGCACCTCGACACGAGGCGGCCTCTCGGATCCGATGCCGTAATCCTCAGTTATCGTTACAGTGACCGGTAATATGTTCTCCATTGCTACATACGAAGCACGAGAACGCTAAAGAGACGGCGCTTACACAAGCCCGTCCATCAGGGCGTGCGACTAGATTAGTTGACTTATCTGACAGTAACGGCCGTGACTGACCGGTCAGTCCTCTGAAGGCACATGTCTGGAAATGGCTGCTACGAGTTGCAGGTAGCTTCAAGGTGGCGAGCCGTTCGTCAAGCCTTCCAGGGCGGCTTGTGTGCGTGCAGGGCGCGGCGCGCCGCCCGCCCGGCCCGCTCGGACCGCTCGGGCCGGTCGCTGGTGGGCTCCTCGCAGTCCTCGTACTCCTTCTCCGTCGGCTCGTCCGGGTTGAAGTTGGCCGGCTTCGTGAGGAGCTGGACGAAACGAACACATTTTAATGTGTCTGAAGCGGCAAACGAGCCCTTGTATCTTTAATAACGTCACATCCGTCATTAGATAATTTTATTTATGAGCCTCGTGGTTGAGCGGTTAAAGATTCCGACTGTAAATCGGAGATCGTGGGTTCGATGCCCACCCAGGACAAACATTTGTTTAATGAGCATTTGTTTGTTCTTTGTCTGGGTGTCGTAATTATTATCATATTGTAAATATGTATGTTTATCAGCTGTCCCATTATCACAAAACAGGCATTCAATTGCCTCATTTGGAATTGTATAACCGCGTCGGGAATTGTCTTATTCCTTTTTTTTTCCTTAATCTTACTAACAATTGTGGGACTAGTTTGATTAATTCAAAAATCTGAGCCGGGTCCTAT
The DNA here is from genome assembly GCA_018245675.1 of Agara michaeli. Lineage (NCBI taxonomy): Eukaryota > Metazoa > Arthropoda > Insecta > Lepidoptera > Hesperiidae > Agara > Agara michaeli. The sequence goes on along the minus strand of DWDX01005616.1, from coordinate 6,271 downwards.
TTTCATAGTCTGATATCGTACTGGATGCGCCAAAACTTACCAATTTGACGTACTGCTGCAAGTCACTGTCGCTGAGCCCCTCGAAGTTGAAGTCTCGCAAGTCGCCGGGCGGCCGGGCGTCCGCCCGCAGCAGCCCCTGCTCGGCGAACGGGGGCATCGTCAGCGGCGCGATCTTCGGGGCGGCGTACTCCTGCGGGCTCGCCACTGGGACACGTTTCGAGATAAGCGCATTAAATTTACAATCAACACCAGGATACAGTGGCAGTACAGCTATCAGGGTCTCTAATTAATACTACAAGAGACCCAGTCGAGGTCGACAGTAAAGGGTGGTCCTCACATCTATCGCGGCCCGTATCCAAGGAAGAGATGCCGGCGGCGTGCGCGGGCCCGCCGAGCGCCGCGGGGCCCGGCGGTCCCAGTGGTCCCGTTGGCCCCGGCTGTCCGTTGGTGAGGATGAGCAGCGCCTGGCGCCACTGCGCCTGCATCACGCCGTGCAGCTGCGACGCGATCTGGCCGCGCCGCCGCCGGTACGTCTCCAGCTTGCTCTGAAACGAAACAACGATCATGAAACACACAAAGCGAGAAAGAAACCATCCATCCCCCCTTTCCCGCAGCGGTGTTGAGACACCGAAGCTACAAATTCACTGCGATATCGGTTTTGTAAAGATTATCAATATAATAAAAACTTTTCAATAACACAATTGCAAAATAAAATAACAATGCAGTACAGTGTGTGTTCGGACCGTTTGTTCGCAGCGCATATTGTGTAACTGTCAAGTGAAATATGTCGGTCAGATATAACATTACTCACCTCAAGCAAACCAATTTTCTCATTGGCCTGCGCCAGCTGTAGCCGGTACAGCTTGATTTCTTCTTTTTGTTTCTCTTCTAGAACACTGACTTCCAGTTTGTGCCTGAGGATTAATTAACAGGCAAATGGCTAAATTCATTAACAAAATCTGCAAACACAGGAGTCGGCCGAGACAATTGATACTAAGGAAACTAAGGTCAAACTTCTACTTTAATAATAATAATAAGTGAGAGAATTCCACACGCAATCGATTTCCAAATCAGGCAATTAAACGCCTGTGTTATAGTAACCGGACAGCTGATAAACATACATATATACATAGGATATGACACTTATATAGATATTAATATCACATCCAGACACAGAACAAACAACCTCTGGTTTGCAGTCAGAATCTCTAACCACTCGACCATGACACCGGCCACTGTAATCAAAGTAATCATATATGCTTTTCTAATGAAGGTATCATTGAAATGATTTAAATAAAAATAACAAGACAATAACTGCTCGCTCTATTACAGTCATCTAGAAATCCAATACTTACTGCTCCTCTATCCTGATCATCTGTTTATTGTAAGCGTCCGCAACAGCAGCCTCCTTGCTCCTGGCGTTGCTCTCCATGTCCTGCTCGGCGAGGTCCAGTTGCCTCTGAAACTCTTGCAGTTTTCCCATCACAGCGTCTTCCAGTTGGCGCTGGTAGTGGCCCTTCAGCTCCGTCTTCTGTAGTTCCAGGTGTTTGCGCAGACTTTTAGTCTCGCCGTCGAGGATATCCTGAGAATCGTTTACACAGCATAAAATATAGAATCACTCTAAGACTTGACAAAAAATGTAACATGTTTGCATCATCCTGACAAAAACAAATCGGTATATTTTTATAGATTTTGATAGATGCCGTGTTTACCAGCATAAAGTTTGTCAACTTATGTTTCAACACTCAAGTGGTACTTACATATTTCTTCAGCAGCTCGCTATTTTGGTTCTGTGTGCCGGCCAGCTGCCGTTCGAGCACGCCGCACCGGGCTCTCTCCTCGTTCACCTTACTCTTCAATATGTCTTTCTCCTGCTGCATCAGTGATATCTCGTCTGTTAACGCCTGCAGTTTTTCGTACAATTCATTCACTTTGACCTTTGTGTTCCCATGGTCTGCTCGTTCCTAAAACAGTTATTTCTTTAGTGAAAAATTTAACTAAGTTTTTAACAAGCTACTTACTTGAAATATTTAATGCAAAAATATGCCACACCCTTTCATACATGCACGCTAGCGCACACGCACACACACACACACACACACACACACACACACACACACACACACACACACACACACACAAATGTGTGGACAATCAAACGAGAACTGGCTATATCTAGAACAAGTGACTCACTTTTTCTAAACCTTCTTCCAAATTCTTCACACAGTCAGTGGATTGCTTGTTCAACATCATCACAGTATCGTAGCTTTCTTTCAAAGACTCTATTTCCTTCTCTTTACTTCTGATAACTTCTTCTCTGTTGGCCACAGCTTTTTCCATGTTGTCTTTCATTTCGGCTTTTTCAATTGTCAACTGTTTGCACTTCTCTTGGTAATCATGAGCCAAGTCTAAAGCTTTATATAGTTCGGTCTCAAAGTGGTGTGTTTTCTGAAGGTAAAACAGTGTGATATAAGAAAAGCTTCAGAATTATAATTTAATAAAATGACAAAGATAAGAACCCATTTTCAAAAAAACAAAGTTAAAATTTTGACATTGATGTTACTTCATTTTAATCACAAATTCTGTTGAAAACGTAGATAAGTACTAATATATAATATGGTTGAAATTATAACAATAATGTTCTATGAGCATTATAACTGTAAAAAGCATCGGAAATATGCTTACCTTTTGGGCTTCTCCAGCGACCATCTTAAAATTATCCACCTCATGTACCATTTTCTCCAATGCGCTCCTATGTCTTTCCTCTGCCCTGTCCAAGTTGCCTGTGAGTTTCAACCATGCGTCTTTGAGCTTAGCAATGGCTGCATCCTTCGCCCTGTCTACTTTCATCGCAACTGCAAGCTTCTCTTGTTGTTCTAGAATTTTCCTTTGCAGTTGCTGTATCATGGACTCGCAGTGCTGTTAAGTGATTTTAAAGATATACATCCTACGTGTAAAAGAAATTCGTTACCCACATAATACTAGGTATTTTATTCAAAACAACAAACTTAGCTAACTGGATAATCAAAAATCTATATCACTGAGGCCTGGATAATGAAACTGAGATACTGTATTTAGAAATCCATATATGATTAGAAATCCATACACTAGCTCTCTTATTGAGAATTGAAGCCATGACCCTCAGTTTAGCAATGAGGTTCACTGACCACTTATCCAATAACCAAGTTACTTACTAGTTATTACTGGTTATAACATATTCTACTTCAATTTTCTTTATTTTTAATATAATAGAATTTGTATATCTCTATATTATCAAATGTTTTTGTAAGAATTCGAAAGGCTTTTTAGTAAATAACAGAACTAGATATTAATAAACTGTAGACTCGTATACCTCTCTTTTTAATCTCTCCTCCTCCAACTTAAGACTCTCCGGTCTATCTCGGTCACCTTTATCGCCCCAAAGTTCACTCAAGCTCAGTAGATCCGAATCAATTGTATCTATATGCATCGCTGCCATTTTGAAACCATCTCTATTATCTAAGTTAAAAGGTCTCATTTGCGGTATCTTGAATTCCTCTTTCCTTACTGATGATAAATCAGTTGTTGCACAGTTTTGTGTACTGTAGTTCTTAGATTTGTATTGTTCTAGAACTTTAGACGCTCGATCGTAAATTTTGTTTGATGTTGGTTTAAATGAATCTATGCAGCTCATAGTGGACTGTGTGCACCTCTTGGGTGTAGAAGTTGGATTGATGTCTTTGCTTTCTGAAAAGTTTAGCCGCCTCATGCTGGGGGACTTTATGTCCTTATAATTGGCTGTTGATGGAATACTCATTGTATTGTCTGATGTCCGATTAACCAAACTTCGTTGGTCTGAGTCTGGTTTAGAAGCAGTACCTTTATTCCTTACTAAGTAAATATATTTGTCTAAGACATTACTTGGCACAGTTCGGCCACTTGGTAGCTGAATTTCTTCTGATGTGTTTTTCGAGTCCAATTTTTGAGTTAAATAATCACCCGCTGCTTTTATTACATTTTCTGGACTTATATCGTCAGATGACCTCTGCTTGACCTCAGGAATCTCGTACGAGTCTACTTTATTCAGAAACTCATCAATTTCGTGGAGAAGGAGTTTGTCATTATTTTTACTCGGTGTCGACACTATACTGCTAATGTCACCATCCATACTTTGCGAATCATTCACTGTTGCCTTACTCGTAGTTTTATCACTTAAATTCAATATTGGAATATTTTTTTCCTGAATAACAATTGAATCGAAACTTGTCAAAGAGACATCGGCAGTTTTGCCCCTTTTATTTATTTTACGACGGCGACGGCGTGGGAAAGTGGAACACTTGCGATCTAAACTACGATCGTTGAAGCTATCCGAGTCCCAAGTTTTGTGTCTTCGAGAAGTAGCGCTTGATATCGTGTTACTTGTGTCTATTTCCAAACTTTCTAACCGTGATTCCAACGAGTTCACTTGGTGAAGCAATTTGCCGAGCGCCTGAGCTGTACACGAGAGCGGTTTGTGGACAACCGTTCTAGATGATTTTAGGAGGGAATCGTCCGACCCTGAACTGTACACCAGAAAAAAGTTTGGTGGTATAAGGAGCAAAACGTCGGTGTCATCAGTCTCACTCATTCCCGTATTTATTTTGGTCACTTGCACATTTTGTAGCCATTATTCGTTAAAGTTATTCAAAACATGTATGTATGTATGTATCAATGTATGTGACATTCATACAAAAATCATTTACAAACATAGAAGTTAACAAATCCGTTTTTTAACTCGCATGCTTGACAAGCGGGACCGTTGTTTTGATTTATATCAAGCTGTCAATCAACATTTATTAGTTGTCAATGTCAAATAACCATTTCTGCATTTTTAAGCACATTAAAATAGATAATAAACTTTTACAGCCAAACAAACTATTTTACAAGATTGTGAAATTAGGTACTTAAAAATAACTAAGTAAACATTACTAGTTACAATATTTAATAGAAATAGACAATTTCTATAAACACAATTTCGTTGACTGGACGAAGTACAGGACGAAGAGTTTATGGCCTATGACGTCTAAATGTTTAAAAGATAAAGTGTGTTGTGTGTATGTGTAGTGTTCATTAAAATATTGGAATGAAGTCCCATATATTTATGTGGATTAAAAACTTGTACTTAACAGTTGTATCCAAAATGTTACATAAAATGTAAATAATATACTTCTGTTGCTCTGTATAACCACAATATTTATTATGACTCAAGACTATGGATGTAGGGTTTTTCAAAGGATGGTAATAGGAGACCAATTAATAAAAAGATTTACAAATTTATAATCAATTATTTATTTTATAACTAAATTCAGCTTATAATATGAAACAATTAGAAACCTACAAATATTACTATTACTAACGGTCACATTGCACCGTGTACAAATGTGAAAAAATGTATATCCACCAACGGCATTAAATTAATAATTCTAAAGTGTGGTACGATTTTTAGAACAAACAATTTTGCATTAGCATACAATTCTAATACACATGTAATGTTGACCAAAAATAAAATGATCTATTGTAATCTTACAACACCCACAGCCTGTTTCTTATCAAGATACCCTTACAGTATTCAAAGGGGCCTGTTTGATGAAGGCATCCAACTTCGCCTTGAAGAGTTCACTGGTAATGGGCTCCCCAGTGCCGCACAGTGGGTTCCTGACTGCATACTTCACATATATCTCAGCATACATTTTCTTCAGCAACTCTCGGACGCCTTGAGCTTGATTGTCTGTGTTCATTACAAATTTCAACCCAGAAGGGGTTTCTAAACAATGTAAAGTGTATTTAGATGTTTTGTAGTTTAGGAATCCATCCTTGGGGTCCAGCGGTGATATCTTTGCTACAAATGATTTTATTGAGAAGAGCATACCATACATCAGCTTACCTTCCTGAAATATAGATTTTATTTCGATTGTATACATTTGGGCAATTTTATTTTAATATATTCTATTCAGACTTATGCATACTATAACGCCAGTAGCATAGCGACCTTAATATAGATATAGATAGATAGATAACACACTGCTCCAGTGCAAACTGATAGTGAGAACATTTGTGGCGTTTTATTATTATTATTTAATATTTAAATAAAAAAAACTCTTTTTAGTTTTAACTGGCTGGAATGAATTGTCTTATTTAAATTATAAATTTCGAATGCAATAAAAAAGTGACTGTAAAAAAACAATTGAAGATCAGAGAGAAGAAAATGGTGTAAAATTTGGAACCATTAAAAACAGTAATAATATTATTGAGT
>DWDX01005615.1:0-10371 GCA_018245675.1 Agara michaeli | reverse complement strand
ATATACGATCGTACATCGTACCAAAGCCAAAAAAGTCGTATAAATACGATTTAAATCGTACGGTTGGCAACGCTGATTCAAACATTCTGTTACAATGTTATTTTTTAAACGTAATAAAAGTCGAAAAAAATAATGACACAATGATCTATTATACGGTTTCATTTGATGTAAATGCTTTTCAAACGTGACATCGGGATTATTGCCCCGTTTAACTGTTTGAGAATCATTAAACAGTGTTGCTATATTGTCACTCGCTTGACTCTTATGATTAATGGCGTAAGGTTGAAATGAGATCGTTTTTACTGGCATCGAAAACTTGAAAAAATTAGTTTATAGGCGCAATAAATCATATAACACTTAAATTTTCTTTGACTTCCTTATTCTGTGATTTGATGGGAATACGTCAAAAGTTTCACGTTCTACGTTCAATAATATGTTAGCACGTTATTCACCTTTTAATAGGCTTTAAACATAACGATATGTAATACACATAAGGAATAAAAAAGTAATATTTGCAGTTTTGTAATAAATAATCTCAAAATTTGAAATTACATTTATTTCAGTATCACGTGTCCGTTGTAAGCATTTATATGCCATCTGGCTTTTAAGTGCTGCTTCGAACGATCTAGTTGAATGATGAATTACTAAATTACATATAAATAAAGCACTATCAGCACCATAATGAAGGATACCGCCCGATACACTTGTTGTGTAATCTGTACGTCAACTATGAATAGCTAAAACAAAAGATCCACTTATCGGTAATGAAGGATGACGAAAGCTACAAGTGTTCATAAATGAGGTGTGTTTGCTAGAGATAGCTTTCGTTGTGTGGTGTAAATGAAATCTCTAAGCGATAAAGCACTTTTAAAAGCGCCTCGTATCGTACACCTAACGATACATTAATCTGAGAACACGCATTGAATTTGTTTCCGGTGAATGTAATATTCAATAAAAAAATTGTCCAGCTTTCTAATCAGACGATTTAACCGCTAAAATAAATTACAGAATTCCAAGGAACTTTAGTGAAAAAATACTAAATACAGTAATTAAACCGTTGGATTACACTGATATATCAATGAGTAAGACGAGGAAATATTGATGGAAGTTAACAATATTAAATGTACATGGCAAAATATAGATGATTAAATTGACTATTTTTAATTGTGGCATCAAACGAAGCAGTGGCTTATAAAATACATGTCGCAGACACTTCCATTTTGGACAACGACCTAATTTATAGATAACGACTGTGAGCCGTCAAATTTTATTAAAAAACTTCTTTGTGTCGAACGGCCAAGCTTTATAGCGTTAGAGCCAATGGTTTGTTAATCGTGTCGAAATATTCTGATAAGAGAGCACCAGACTTTGTTTTGTTAAGTTTATTGACTCTACTTGGAAGCACTGAATCATGAGGGCAGAGGAATGCGATTTCTTGGAAATTGAAACGATTTTGAGACTAGGGTTATGTTTAACTGTATGTAGAAATTATTTGATGGTTGTCCGTGAACTGTTGGAACATGCTTTGTTAATATTTAATGTTGATAGATTGTTCTTTCGGTATGTCTACGTTTTTAAATTAAATTTCTATTGTTAGGAGTCGTGACAGAGCTGTGACCAGTTTTGATGGTACTTGGCTGCAACCCTTTTTAACCCCTCTGCTAGCACAGCATGGGTCTTTCCTGTAATTGTGGCAACACACGAATAAGGACAGGTGGAGGTTTCGTAGAAATTACAGTCAACCTCAAATCGACATTGTCTGGAATTATCCTGGTGAAGTTTCTAAAATTTCACTTCAACCACTCAGCCACCTCTGACTTCACGATTTAGTAAATTTTATGGGTTTCAGCCTTCTTATTTTCATAGGAGAACTGTTTCCATCAATGGCAGAATAAAAGGATTGTTGAGGCTGAAACATTTGCAGCCTGCATGACTACATTTTTATTCCTACATTATTTAACTACTGTCTTACTCGTTAACTAAAATATTGAATGTGTAAACTATTTCGTCTTTTTACTTTGATTAATACAATTTTGTTTTCACGTGCGTATATTTTGGGTTTTTTAACTGGCCTATTCCATTACATTAATGGTCCTTTTAGAGCCATTATTTATGAATCATAATTGTCCATTGTCTTCCTAGTTTACATGCAATTAGCATATATTATTGGGCCATTAGCCAACGAGTTCATAACTTACAAGATAGCGAAGGTGTGGTAGAAAATTATGAGCAAAACATTTTAAAAACTAAATTTAAGTTTAATTATTATCGTGTCGAGAATCTTTTAGAAACGAAGCTGTTATTCAATTAGCCATAGCCAATATTTTAAGTTAACAAATATATGACATCAATTATGCACTATGTATTATACGTAACATCACGCCTGTAATCTCCTTAAGGGGTAGGCAGAGGAGTGTAGAACACCCCACATTTCACCAGTTACGTTTAAGTCCCACAATGAAATAGGTGGTGAGCCTATTGCCATTCACCGGGCACACATCCAGACTCCGAGTCACTACTGGAAATTCTAAATTAGAAAAATCCAATAGTAATCTTTGAACCCAGGACCTCCCGTTCGGCAGTCGCGCTAGCAACCGCCCGACCAACGAGGCAGTCACTATGTATTATAATAATAAACATATAACATATATTCAATGAAAAATCACATTGATATGGCAGCTAAGAAAAATGTGATGAAACCTGTACATAGTATGATTGTCCATAAAGCTTTCTAATATGTGGGGTCTGTTTACTTGTACGGACTAGCGTGGCAACCTTAAATCTTCTCGTTATGACGGGAGACCAGTGTCAAACAGTGAAACAATAAGAGGAACAGTAAGCATAAAAATAAAAACTTGAACGTCAACTTAACGGTAATAGAAAACATCTTTGGCCTCGATTATAATCTAACTGTGGACTCATTGATAGGCCTGGAGTTATCCTGTATCTAAATTCTAGGTCATATCTCACACATTGATCGAGGTAAGACATTTGTCACATTTTCCATGTTTTTCCAACCCGCATAATATGTTTACTTCCAACGATATTGTCCTAGGGTGTAATGCATTTATCTGCATCGTAAAAGACGTATTGCGTACCACAGTTGTCAAGGTGTTCTATTGACGAGTGAGCAAGACTTTATGACAGTCAAATATAGCAGGTGTAATGGAATAAGCATAACATCATGTGTATATTGAGCTCTAATAAATGTATTTCTAGGAAAGTTCTCGAGCAAGGTCTACTACGTCAGCATTAGTAAGAATCAAATGAGTTACGTAGAAATTTACATAAGGTAGCGGGCTTATTATCCCGGAAGATAAATTTTCGAGGTCTGTTGTATTCAACATACTGCCTTAAGACAGTATATATAAGTTAAACGGTGATGCCTTAACATTCAAATTCGACAAGGGAAGTGAAGGAATCCTTATGACATTTCCATGCTTATCGAACTACAATGGACTAGGAGTAGCCTTTGCTAAAGCTCTTTTGGATACAACACGTCAATTTTGATGATGTAGATGACATGCAAAATCAATCAACAATGTAGTTCCCATTACCATAGATAGCTTTGTGTCATTATTACGTGACATAGCTGTAGTAATTTCGCTTTCTGCGTAACCCTTTTGGGCGGCACAAGCACAAATTGGTATTCAAAACTCAATGAAAACCGTTGCCGAATTTCAGTTCTTAAATCCATGTATTTAAGGTACAGTATGGCGTGAATAGAATATAATGGAATCGTCACTAATCGATCAATAATGGTTGTATTGAAATCAATCGCAGGTGTTCGAGTGATATGGCTTTTTTTATTTTTTTTTCTGCGCGTCTCGTACGTGTATCGGTCTTTTGTGCGTTTACCCTATTGTCATCCACGTGTGGGATTTACAAAATAAAAATTTTCACACCGTTTATATTGACTATATTTTACCACGTACATCACAAGGTTTAATTTTAAATGAAATAGAATTTAGTACGTACAGAACGATGTTAATTTGTGCACAAACGTGGCGATGAGCCGTGCCTTTTTCTGTAGGTCCAGTAATATAAAGTATACAAAAGTGCTGATTAACTATTCTGAACAATAACGCGATCGAATAAAGATTACTTTCGAATAAATTCTCCGTGCTGATAGAGTCTTGTTTGTTTATACTAATTTGTTTTTTTTTTGTTCTTTATTTAAACACAGAACGCAAGCGTTAAGTTCAAACAATGTAATGTGTCTTCGTAAAAGTAAATAGCGCTGTGTTATCGATTTGTGGTTTATTTATTCGAAATGTCTTTATTTATTTGAATGTTCGTATTTTAAAACACTAAAAAGTTTTATTATGTAATGTAGCCATCACGCCAGTTCGCTAATATCTCTGTCCTTACAAACGTGACGTGGTTCGTCATTATAATTACATATAATATAATTTTATTACAATTGATCATAATCATGTTCAACATCAGCCAACGCTAATTAGGGTCGTAGGCATCTCCCAAGGAGCGACTCTGGGCCCGTTTTGTTTCTTCCAATCCAGTTTAAACAAAAGCCGACCATTTAACACGATTCCTCCTAACACTTAGGTATTACAATCATTGCTATGACAAAGTAAAAGTTTAATATGCAAATGTAAGAAAAATATGCAAATGGTATTATACATCCGCCTAACTTATCACTAGATGTATAGGTAAATGGCCAAGATGGCTATTTGAAACAAATCGTAAGTCCTCTTCAGAGTCCGTATACATACTTTTATTGGAGAAAGCATTAAACTCTTTCTCTTCCACGCTGCTCCGGTACGGATTTAAGGACTTGCCTGCATAATCATACACCATAATAGATATAGATTAAAGTCATGTTCGTTAGCTCGTCCTAATGTTTATCTGTATGGCAAGATATAACTTAGCGCACCAGAAGGCAAATGAATATCATATTTCTTCAAACTGTAGAATGAATACGTAAACACGAACAAAGAGGCCGAGACAATGCGAAATGTACACTCGTGGAATAAACGGCCGGTGGTGTTGTTTTAATTATTGTATGCAATTTTTTGTTGTCATCATCTTTCGCGTCGCTCATTTAAATTGAACTCATTGTTTCGTATATCAGCTCGTTGTCGAGCATGTAAGGTAGAAAGTGTTTGAATGCAACTAAATTTCTCATTATCATTATGACTAATTCTTTGAATTTTGCAATTACTTTTATAATTAGACCATTCTGTGGAGTGAGAACTTCGTCTTCGAGAAAACGGTGCTCAATATGAAAATAGCGATAAACAGGAAAAATACATTGTTTTAGAAAAGACAATTTCTGTGCAATACCCTGAGGTTGCCCGGTAGAAAATGTTGCCTGAATTTTGCATCATATTTTTTTAGATATTAAAGCTAAACAATATTTAGGTATTAAACATGAGAAAAATTCACTAAATAAATAGATTGTCTACAACCTTTCTCTGTTCACAATATTTCGGCATAAAATGTAATAAAAATGGCTCAGCTGTTGTAATTGAAAAGCTAAACAAACAAAAAGAGAATTTCACAGGAGCATCACTTATATTATTGTGTTTTATGAATTAAATTATTACTTTCAAGGTAAGTCAAAATTAAATTTCCGTACAAAAACTTCACTGGAAATAGCACAAAGTTTTTATATTATCATAAACATTTTCCTAACAGTTAATAAATGCGACTTACATAAGCAAATACCGCGGTAACAATAGTGCAGTTAATATAACTTTAGCTGCAAGCGAACACATCACTCACCTTGCATTTGACTGCAATATTCATTAAGAGACTTACAGCTCTGACGCTGATACTCTATTGTGCTGTGTAGCATTACGTTTCGGTGTTATAGGGTTGGGCATTTAATAATTTCATCCTTTAAATAATAATAATACCTTGGGACACCTTCACACACGGCCATCTGAGCTCAAACTACGCAGACTCTGGACTGCGGTGACCAGACAGCTGTTAAACTACATAAAGTACATAATGTTTAATCCTTTTTTTCGATCCTTTTAACGGTCCACAGCTAGACCCGCTCTCATATCTCTCATTTCTCTCATAGCAAGTGTGTTTTAGGCAATAGTCTACCACGATGGCTAAGTGCGGATTGGACTTCACACGCCTCAGAAAATATTATATACCGTATAACGTCTCTAATGTGTGCCGGCTTCCTCATTGTGTTTTCCTTCAATGTTACAGCAAGTTTGAATTTTACGTGCAAAACGAAACATATATAAATATAGTAATGAATGATGAAACATAATTTTTAATTACAACATCCGCGATAAACGGGTTCCAGTTAGGTACAATGCGTTAACTTTCTCTTTTCTTAGTCAGCTAATAAACGTGGACAGTGACTTAAAAATGTATGATCGCAACGGTGTCAAGATCAAACAGGTGATTCATGAGATATTTATTATTACGCATTTGACGTATGAATTGTCTAACAAGATTGATAGTTACATATATCTAGTGATGAATCATGAGCAATTATATTCAAGAAATTAACGTTAAACGTTTTACGGAATTCATATTGAAGTCTCTTTGTAATCGGGTTTTTGGAAGACCAATACTGAAACGTGATTTTTTGCGTTCATTCTATGCGAACGCGTTTTTATTGCGCTTGTTCGGTTTCGGTATCCGATTTTAGAACTTTCTCTTTTTTTACCTCATTTTCTTTATTTACAATGATTGCAGTTATCAAAATTGGTACCGGATTCGTAACACTCCATGGTTTATTTTCCACTTTTACTGTACTAACAGTCATTTACGCTCAATCACGGAATCTTTATTTTTCAACAGAATTTTTCAAATCAAATTGTCTCAAATCTCCAGCCTGTCCACTGCCGCACATATGCTACCACTAATAAGTTCCATAGTGCCTTGTTCAATAGTGTCTTGTTCCCGGCTTGCCGCATCTCCACATTGAACAGTTCAATCACCTTTAAAACGATTTACCATTGCACCGTACAGATTTATATCCATTATTGGACCAACCCTGCAACTAGCCTTTGTCCGTGGCTGTCGTGCAGCCAATGATTAATTGCGTCTATGAAGCTCGGTAATTTTAACAGCGGCATTGTATCGCGAAAAACTAGCTGAAAACTAGCAGCTTTAATTAAATTAATACGTCAGGACCACGTCACGCCTTTCGAATGTTCGCGGTGGTGTTGATTTTGTGTGTGGTAATTAACGATTTTAATTTCCTCGCCAATAAAGAGCCGGATAAAACGACCTGCAATTCGGTGAAGCTGAACGTTGATGTACAGAGTTTTAATGTATTTAAAGTACAATCGATAAATATTACTAATTTATCTTTATTATATAATTAATTCGTTTTTTGCAAAGGAGATTTGGTCTAATTCTGTTCAAAGTAAAATTTGGTAATTAATTGGAATATTATCAGATATAGGAAACCTTATGTCAATGAAGAGGTAATTTTAATCAAAAATTATTTTTATATCAACACTTGTTATTTAATGCGATACGAAAAAATCAATGAAACAAATATATTCCTTTGGGAATAGTTCACAAAAGACATTCACACACTTGTCTGTCGAAGTATCTTTACAATATTGTATAAAATTTGAATATGTCAATAACTACACCATAAGTTTGCATAAGCGATGTTACAAACGCACCTCAAAAAATCACGGGAGAATTCAGAAGTCGTTATGGACAAGGTGGTTGATGGAATACGGGGATTCAAATGCGGTAACATTTGTCATGGGCGAATTATTTAAATTGTTCTCCGTTTAAGTATGTATGCAAAACAGTACAATCTCATTCGATCAAGCTGCAAATGAGAAATTTATACACAAATTCAAGTGCGAGGATTTTGCACGGTCCCAGCTTGGAATTTCGTGGGATACGGGGGACGGTTCCTTTTAACACTACTTTAAATGCAGAGAAAGGATGTGGCGTTTTAAATTTCTGGGATCGCGGAAGAATTTTGAATAGTTAAATGTGATAGCGTAATTATTTCACGAGTCATAGCATACTGAAGAATCTCATCAAATTCTCATATTTAATCACTTCTGGATTAAGTAAGTATTATGAATGAAATTAGTGCAAAATACGCGTTTAAAAATATTCTTATATTTTTCATATCATCCACGTGAAAAATGAAATCGATAAGATCATATTTAGTTTTAAAATGCAATTGCTAGATATAAGTATACGTATAAAATTCACCAAATTGACATCACACGATACGGTACAACTGAGAGATTGCATACAAATGAACTCTTATGCAAATGAAGTGAATATAGAAGTGTAAATTTTTCAAAGAATTTCACGACTGCTTGCCTACATTATGATAATCAACCCCAATTTGAATATTTCACATGGTCAATTTGACTGGTAACCACACAAGGAATAGTACAAAAGACAAACGATTTGTTATATCGATATTTAATTCAAATGATGAAGGAAACCTGTTATCTGATTAATATAAGTTAGAGAAAAATATACAGGGAGAACATTTTAAGGCAATTTAGCCTTTTGTTAGGGAAATAAGGATTAACGAAGTCTGAGAATGATGTTTGGATGCAAGTAATTGACGTGTGCAAATATTCGCAATAACAAGTCACATGTCGTATGAGAATGCGTCGATATCTTTGTTCACATTGCTAGGATCGTTTGCAATGAAATTATTTAAATACGTCAAAAAAGAAATAGCCAAAGTGACAAACAGGAATTATTAAGAGACACCATAACTCATGAGTTTGTCGCCACTGATGAAACTGTACAGCCTTCTAGAATGTGTCTGATATATTTGTACAGTTTCCGGGATCAACGCTTACCAATAAAATTAACCACTTTGTATGATATATAGATGAAGTACGTACAAGGTTGAAAGCTCCGTATCCTGATATAACTGTTATACTATGTAACGTTGATATAACTGAATCGATAACTAATTTCAGTGCAAAGTCAATGTGTAAAACAATCAAATCAATCATACAATTTAATTACAGAAGAGATATTGTTCTTACACAATGTGTTGCAGAAATGAAGCGACATACATCTTGTAGATATTGATCGCGTCTTCTTATTTCATGAAATAATATTATAATTATCCCTAATATTATAATTGTCCAAACAAATGAATTTTAGTTTTGATGTGAAAGAAATTTTAAAAACTGTTTAATTAGATGAGTTAAAAATATTTGGATGTAAGAATACACAGCGCGGCGTTCGTACCAGCTAACGTTTGCCAAAACGGAAACTGTTCGCATTCTTTTAGCGTGTGTTAGTTGGAACCTCTCGGCGATTTATTAACCTGTTTCACCGTATTTATCTCTTGTCGATTTTTATTTTGCGTCAGCATCGATATAATTATCTGTTGACCTAGTTTTTAATCTACAACCACTTCCTTTCATATCTAAAGTTAAGATGCCTTCAATTAGAATAGTATAGTATTTTTAATACTATTGGTATTATGGTATGCTATTGTACCCTACAGGTATACTAAGCATAGTATATAGCATGTATTCTATTTTTTTGGCCTCTGAATAGTGGGTGTAATTGTTTATATTTATTGTAAGTTTGACAGTTTTATTTTGAGGTTTTGTAATATTACAAGTTCTACGTAAAGTAAGATATCTATTTATACACTTAAGCTCATTGACCGCAGGGATGGGCAGAGACTAACGTTTGCCACCAAATTTTGCTTTCATCAAAGTCGCCAAGTAATATTTATAAATATATATAATATGTACCTATACGCAAAATAAAATTTAAAATTTGGTCATAATATTAGAATGTCAAAGATTGTGTTAATCCATAACTTTTAAATTAAGCATTTCAATGGATACAAATGTTACGTCCCACTAGTGGGCACGGGTCTCAAACGCTGTTGCAACTCCTTAATCCAATAAGCATGATTAATTAATTCACAATGTTTGTCATGTTTCATTAAAGGTTTATTCATAAATTAAATACAATACGGTACTAATAAATTCCTAAACAGTTTTCGAACTTTCCTTTCCTCTCCATATTTGTTGACAGATCGTAATAAACTTCCTAATTGTTTATTGGAACCACCTTTTCGTCGTCTGACACAACCGGTTCTGAATCAAGCCGATGTTTTGTTTTGATCCTCTCTTTTTGGGTTACTCGCCCAGGGTCAATCGTATTTTGATTTTTTTGCAAACCGATCCGTTTTTTAGTGAATCATTTTTTGTAGATGGATTTTGAAACCTTCGATTTGCTTAATTTGTTTAAAATTCATTGAGAAACATTGAATTTTTAAATTAAGTTATCACTCCTACTGAAAGTTTATTAGTAACATCACGCCTGTAACCCCCTTAAGGGGTAGGCAGAGGAGTGTAGTACACCCCCACATTTCACCAGTTACGTTTAAGTCCCACAATGGAATAG